>CM019702.1:39683376-39790876 GCA_009760885.1 Achatina immaculata | reverse complement strand
ACACACACACACACACACACAACACACACACACACACCACACACACCACACACACACACACACACACACACACACACACACACAACACACACACACACACACACACACACACACACCACACACACACACACACACACACACACACACACACACACACACACACACACACACACACACACACGCGCACACACACACACATAAATGCACATATAAATCGATACCCCGAAAAGAGCAAGAAGTCCTGACAAACAGTATGTGTATATATTCTAACCACAAGGGCCGTAATAATCAACTGTAAGAAAGCTTCACTTCTGAAAGTCTTATAAATTACGAGGGGTGATTGATAAGTTCTCGGCATAAGGTACAAATACGTAAAGCACACAGTTGATATTAGGTGCATTTGTAGATCAGGTTAATGTAAGATTAAACACCAAATTTCAAGAAATTAACTGCAACCAATTTTTTGTACAGGCTACTGAAGTGGTAATGGGTGGCAGAAATTGAGAAAATTGATAACATTTCTCATTGAGAAGTCATTCGCTACTTCTGCATCAAGGGCGTATCATCGAAGGAGATCCATGAGGACATGGTAGAGACTCCAAGGGAGAGTGCCCCTTCTTAAAACACAGTGAAGAAATGGGCAGCTCAGTTCAAACAAGGAAAAGAGAGTCTGGAAGATGATCCCCATCCAGGAAGACCAAGAACGGAAACCACCGGCAGAATCCATGACATGATAATGGAGGATCGACGACTAACTGAGCGGTACATTGCTACTGAGTTGGGCATCGCACTGGAACGTGTTCATGTCATTATTCACAATGATCTTCAATTGGCAAAGGTCTCTGCTCGATGGGTCCCGAAAATTCTTGGAGCTGATCACAAATGACAGCGTCACAACGTGTTAAGAGTATATCTTGGCCATTTTTCTGCAGTTCTTGAAAAGTTTCTTCAGCAATTTGTGACTATGGATGAGACTTGGGTTCATCATTTTCAACCAGAAACCAAAGAACAGTCAAAGCAGTGGAAACATCATGGATCCCCACCTCCAAAGAAAGCAAGGGTGGTTCTGTCTGCAGGCAAAGCGATAGGATTTTGGGATTCAGAAAGTCTGCTATTGGTACACTATCTTCAAAAGGGCATAATGGTCACCGGGGCCTATTATGCTAATCTTGTGAAGCAAATGCAGGTCAAATTGAAGGAAAGCGTCGAAGGAAATTGACGAGAGGAGTCATCTTTCATCAAGACAATGCTCCATTTCACAAATCGGCGGTGGCAATGGCTGCTATTCATGAATACAGCTTCTAGCTTCTTGAACATCCTCCCAGATTTGGTCCCTTCGGACTATTACCTGTTTACCAAACTCAAAAAAGGAGCTCAGTGGTCGCAAATTTGCTTCAAATGATGACGCCATTCATGCTGTAGACCACTTTCTACTGGCACACGATGCTGACTTTTACAAAGAAGGGATCCGTATGCTTCAGGATCGCTGGATTAAGTGCATAAACTTGCAAGGAGACTATGTTGAAAAATAACCCAGTAAAGTTGTCCACAAATGATCCGTTGTGCCTTATGCAGAGAACTTATCAATCACCTCTCGTATATTAAGAAAGCAACATCAAACCACATTCTTGAGAGTTCACAAGATAACGGCTGATGACGTTTTCTCACAGGGTGATGGCTGTGGATATTTTCACCTAAAACCTTAAATAATTATTTTTCATGTTCGCAAGGATCCACTGAATCAAGGCCAACAAATACGTGGGTCACGGTTAAAAGAAGCCTTCATTTCTTTGTGTGCGGCCTTCCACTTTATGCCCAGCTTTGTATACCTCAAAGGCACCTGAATAGCAAAATGGTTAGGTAGATGGTTTGAATCCTGCAGGAAACTGCCGCCAAGGTCACTCATCTGTATATGTAGGTAAAAGAATCTGTTATGTTGTAATGAATAGCACGTTAATGATAAGTACATGATACGCTGATTTAAGTAAGTATTTGCATCAGTAAATCTAAACGTATAAGCCTGGGTTTCCCAGACTTGTTCGGGCTGCTGTCCCCTTTTCTCCCAAGCCACATTCCCCCCCCCCCCCTTATGTACTACGTGTGTAATGATTGTACTTGTATATTTATAGAACTAGGATATGCATTACATAACTAAAAACTGAACTAGCAAACCAGTTTATTTAACAGTATGAAGGAGTACATTTATAACTCGCCTACTGCATTATTTCTTTCACTTTTAATGTGTTGGATGAGTTTCGTGTAAGGACACACGTTTCTCAATATCAGGTTGAAAGGTGCTAAGAAGGAAGGTAGTACTGTTCTCCCCCCCCCCCACCCCTGTCCACTGCTTCGTTTTCCCTCAACGCTTCATTGCTGTCCCCTTTTCTCACACTGGCCCTTTTTCTTCCCCCCCCCCCCCCCCCCGGTACTTTCAACACCCACAGGGGGCGTTACCGCTCATTTTTGGGAAACACTGATATAAATTATAAATGACTGTAGACAGTAAACACACGACAAAAGTTAACGAGGTCCCCATGTTCCTTGCTAACAAAGGCTGGAACCGGAAACGATTCTCAGTTGCCGATGTAACTGCTCTGGTAGTCTTCAGCTTCTGAATTCTAAATTTAACGCTGCGCTTTCCGTTAGAGAAAGCCTCCCATTTTTACCTGGGGTACTGCCAGAGTGAAAGAAAAAAAAAACGCCCAATCACTGGGAAATGGGAATAAAATGGGGAATTCACACAAAAATATGCTCATATATTTTAACCAGTAATCTTTACCCCCCAAAATGAGGTCATGCCCGAGTAATAAAGATATATGATAATCTTTCTTGTTAGCCTTTCTTCCCTGGTCAGTTTCGGTCCTCTTTATAATTTAGCATCACTTGTCCTGGCCATTTCGACTTTGGAGAAAAATATCATTTACGTCCTGTTCTGTTGATAGAGTTATTTCTCGTTGCTTCCGTCCTGTATGTACAGTTATTACACGCTATTTCTGCTGTGTAGATATAGTTATTACTCGCTGTTTCTTCTCTGTAGATATAGTTATTACTCGCTGTTTCTTCTCTGTAGATATAGTTATTACTCGCTGTTTCTGTTGTGTTGATATAGCTGTTATTCGCTATTTCTGCTGTGTAGATATAGTTATTACTCGCTGTTTCTTCTCTGTAGATACAGTTATTACTCGCTGTTTCTGCTGTGTATATATAGTTATTACTCGCTGTTTCTTCTCTGTAGATACAGTTATTACTCGCTGTTTCTTCTCTGTAGATACAATTATTTCTCGCTGTTTCTGCTGTGAACATACACTTTTATTCTCGATGCTATGAACATATCGTTATTTCTCGTTGTTTCTGCTATGTACTTAAGTTATTACTCGCTGTTTTTTCTATGTAGATAGTTATTATTCGCTATTTTTGCTCTCTAGAGAAAATTGTTACCCCCCCCCCCTTTTTTCTTTTCAGAACCTAACAACTCTACTTCCACTTTTTCTGTTCTTTGCAACGTTGAATTTCACTTTTAAATATCTCATTTTGGATGTACATTTATGGGCGTAGCTTGCTTGTCTTTCTATTCTCTGCTTCATTTTCTGTGTGCCAGTTGCCACCTGCCAAGACGACGTTTGCGGTATACTCGTATTTACAGACTAATCCGCCCAATATTTTTTATTTGCATGTTTTTGTGCTTTTTTGTTGCTTTGGCATAAACTTTCAGCAACCTCCTGTCTACCTCTTCAGTTCTGCTTTGATGATCTTGTTTGTGGTTATATATTTTGAATAAGTTGACGAGTATCATCCGCATAATAAAAGAACGCTAAGAGAAGAACTCTTGCATGTCCCACATAATGTCACTAGAAGTTGAAAATGATTTCTATCGTCCTCCACAGAACTCTCTCTGACTGCCGATCTGGCATTCTGCTCCCAACTACCTTCATTTTTGTTTATCTCGGCTTTTTTTTTTTTCTTCTTCATCAAAGCTGTTTCACGGGAAGCCAGCTCGCCCTGTAAGATAAAATGATGGACTTTTTCAAGCTTACATGTAGCCTCTTTTTTTTTTTAAATTTATATTTTAAATCATCTTGCAGGCGTCGACTGATTTAGGGTTTTTTTCTCCCCATTTACCTTAAGTCTATCTCCTGTCTACAATTACACAGCCCTCCGTTAACAACATTTCCATATTTTGTATTTTTTAAAGCATCATAAATTCAGAAACAGAAGCAATTTTTTATGAGTTTCTAATAACAAGAGAAGATAAAAGTATCTGCAGTTATTATGAATGTGTTCGTTGGCCTAGAAAACAAAATCCTGTCGGCAGCCAACAAACGAGGCCACATAAAGACATTTAAGACATAAGAAACAGTTCACTTCTTGGCTTCCATGTGCTTTTACTTCCAGTTCTTCGGAGTCTACTATGACAGTCCAGGTCTCACGCTGGCTCCAGATGAAAAAAAGCCCCCACGAGCGTGCTGGTAGGTAGGGATCTGCCACCTTGTAGGTCTAGCAGGCGCGCATGCACGCGAGGCTGGGCAACTGTTGGGTGTAAAACTGGAACTGATGTTGAAGAGCTCATTCAGTTCAACACTTGATGACCTCTTAACTTCTGAACTGCGTCTCTCAATGACCATCCGCCACACATTATTCTATAATCGATCCTCTGGTTCGTATACGCAAGTTTATGGATCATTTATGTATTTGACAAAGCTTTGCAACAACAACAAAAGTTTTATTCTAAGATTTACGAAGAAATAAGTGATGCGAAATGTGTAGTAGTAACTATTTAAAGGCTCACATTGTATTATACCGTTCCCATAAAGTGTTTTCTGTTAGTAATTTGAACGTTTATTATAGGTACACAACGTAAGCCGTGTTGTGATTTGTACTTACAAATATTTTCCATAATAGCAGAACGTATAGTCAAATGATAATCAAATAGGCTTTACTCTTGTGGCACGTGTTGTAATGTAGTTCAGTGATTTGTATTTGTTTACTAATACAGAAACAGGAGAACGTGTAGGGAGGTGAAAGTTTAGTTTAAAAGTACCGGACTGGCAGTTCTCAGAAAACAGGAGCTATTAACACGGATATTGTTTACACGGATATGGTGATTCACACGGGCAGCACGTGTTTGTGCAAAAAAAAAGAAAAAAGGTAGCCAATCAAGGACACGGGCAGCAAGTGTTTGTGCAAAAAAAAAGAAAAAAGGTAGCCAATCAAGGACACGGGCAGCAAGTGTTTGTGCAAAAAAGAAAAAGGTAGCCAATCAAGGACACGGGCAGCAAGTGTTTGTGCAAAAAAAAAAAAAAAGACAAAAGGTAGCCAATCAAGGACACTGGCTAGATTATTATATACTTTATATCGGAATTTTATATTTTTCTTCAGTTATTATATTTTGAAAATTAATTTCGCTGCCCGTGTTAAAGTAAAAAAGCGAGTGCAATCGTCTTATTATCATTTCGAGATAAAACGTAAAATATACGAATTTTATAAGTCAGTTCTTAATACAATAATAATATTAATAATATAATACTTGTAATACAAGTTCTTTTTTCTATATACATTTCAAATTTCTTGGAGTATATTAACGAAGAGAACGTCTTTATGAATATACAGGCCAGTATTTTGCTTGGACGAAAGATGAGTGTAATTTGCTGAGCAATTGTTTCACTGTGCGCGGGCTGTGTGCGTGACGCAAGTTTAAAATGTGTTTAACGTTAGAGAACAGGATTGCTCTAACAGACGGCGCGCCAGCTCATTATACTTTTTTTTTTATTATTTTTTATCTTCGGGAGGTAAAAATTACAGCTCCGTGCAAATAGTTTTCTGAGAGTTATAATATTTTTAGAAACAGAGTTCATTGCTTAATAAGAGCTGAGAAACCTTTGGGATCAGGTGGGGTGGGGGTAGGGAAAGAGGGAGGGTGAAAAATAGAAAGCACCTCTTTCAGCTGTGCATATTTTTGTACATTCTCCAAAGTTGCAGATTTCCTCCTTGATGAAGACTGGGGCCACCCCTTCCACCAACCACGAAAGCTGGTTGCAGCATTGTATACAAGATAGTGTTGTCGGTCTTAGGTTGTGTCAGATAGTGTGATTCGTCTCTTGTTTAGCAAAGATTAACTGAGACCATAAACATAACAGAACTTACAAAGGCGAAAAA
Source organism: Achatina immaculata (assembly GCA_009760885.1). NCBI lineage: Eukaryota > Metazoa > Mollusca > Gastropoda > Stylommatophora > Achatinidae > Lissachatina > Lissachatina immaculata. The sequence continues at coordinate 39,784,723 of CM019702.1, read as the reverse complement.
CATTTGTTATGTCGAGAACTGGACATTCCGAGGTGGTTGTGAGTTTCTGCTCTGGTTACTTACACCAGCACCAGGGGAGCTTTCTGCAGCAGAAAACGCTGTGTGTAATTTGTGGATAAACTGTGCTTCAAGCTGGACTTCTGCAGGATGTGATGAGAGAGAAACAAATTTACAGGTAAAGGCGTTTATGAACCACGTTGCTTCAGAAAATCTCAGCCTTTCATTCTGTCTTGGATTCGTTGCTGAATGTACGCATTTCATGAAATCTTATTTTCTGTTATACTTGATGAGCAGTTAGAAAACTTCCATCTTTAATCTTCTACAAGTGATAGAGAAAGAGAGAGAATTATTCGCGTCTACTTATTCTAAGATTATCCCGATCGAGAGCACTCGTCTACTCTAGTGGGGCACTCGCGTGAGCGTGTGAGTTCTAGTGTCGGGAATCAAGCTCTCGACTGGGTGACTCGTCCCACCACGTGTCCAACACTAGCTTTCCGTGACAGTCGCCGGTGGCGCTCGATGTAGTGGCTGCGGCGAAGTCCGTCAGACCGCCTGCCCGGTATTCTGTCGCCCATCTATGTGGGAGGTGGGTGCGGACGCCTTGGTGGCAGTGATGTATCCTTGATCCGCAGGTGCATCACCCAAAATGTGCGCTAGGCTACAATGGCCGAACCATCAGCATCTGTAGCCTCTCAAATCATAGGCCGTATGATTCTTGTTTTTCTCTTAGTCCTGGGCCACTGTCTGACAGGCTGCCTCGGAGGCCCACATAGCCCTCCACTCTTCCCCAAATCACTGGATTCAGCTGGCAGCCTGAACGTTCAGCTCTCGGAAAATGCAGTCGATCTGTACAGATCTACGCCCTCACAAGACATGCAGCAGGAAGCAGACACAAGCCTTGGCGACAAAAGTCACAGTTTAAATCATGGCGGTCGGGACAGAGAATTAAGCTTAAGGAAACTTCTAGAAAATTTAACAAAGTTACGAAGACACTATGGAACAGAGAGCCAACATATGATCTTAGGTGCAGCTGACCTTACAGACGAAAACATCAGAACTGCCAGGGAAAGCTTGGACCAACTGTTGACAAATGCGCTGTACCCGGAGACACACTATGATCTTCAGTCACAACATTCGCTCATTCCACTGAGGGATGTTCAGTCGCCTACACCATTTCAGGTCATCACTCACTTGGATATGATCTCATCCTCCTACAGTGACCAAACACAAAACGCTATCAAAAGAGACCAGACCTATGACAGGTCAGGCGCTGACAGTTACCTTTCTAGCTTTGATGAGCCAGTGACCACCCACAAAAATAGCGTTAATAAAATGAGTAAATATTTCAGCCATGATAATGTAGAGATTATGCGTAGAGAAAGGCAGTTACAAGAACAAATGGATATGGAAAACCATGGAGTAAACCAGAAGAGTCTGCACATGTTTCTTGATAGTGGAGATGAAGGTATAAATTATGTAGATTCTCCACACAATCAAGAGCATGGATTTGACAATCATGATCCATCAGATTTAGTTCAGGACTTATTTCTTACGCAAGATAAGAAGCACGATCGAAGGCAAACAGATTACAGCGAGGATTCTCTCGATGAAGAACCTAATGTTGTGGCCGTGCCACACGAAAATATCAACGTGGTTGCAAGATCGGACTTGATAAAAGATATCCCCAGCGTCCATAATGAAGAACAGGAAGGGGATGTCAACACAGACAAACAGCCCGTTTCCGTTGATTCTCTTATTTACAAAACTGTTAAGAAAATGGAAAGTATTATTAAGAAAAGGATAGCTCAGTACACAGACTTCTTTCTTGTGGACTCTACTCAAAGCTCACAGGAGAGCATCTCGTTCTCGCAGACATCTGACAGGAACACGGCCAACAACGCTGAGTCCTTGAAAGAGACTGACTCTGTCATTCCCGATACTGGCAGTAGCGATGTAGACGAGCACAAGGACCGATTTTACTGCATGAATGGTGGCACTTGTGTCTTTGTTGGGGCCCTGGATATCAAAACATGCAGGTAACCATTTACACACTATAAACTCTATGTTCTGCTCTAAAACTCTACACGCTATAAACTATATGTTCTGCTCTAAAACTCTACACTCTATAAACTCTATGTTCTGCTCTAAAACTCTACATACTATAAATTCTATGTTCTGCTCTAAAATTCTACACACTATAAACTCTATGTTCTGTTCTAAAACTCTACACACTATAAACTCTATGTTCTGCTCTAAAACTCTACACACTATAAACTCTTATGTTCTGCTCCAAAACTCTACACAGGTCCTGTACGTAAACCCTGCTTAAAACTCTACAGAGGTCCTGTATGTAAACCTTGCTTAAAACTCTACAGAGGTCCTGTATGTAAACCTTGCTTAAAACTCTACACAGGACCTGTGTGTAAACCTTGCTAACAAACCTTTTTCCATCATGAATAGTGACTGTAATTTAAAAAACGCATTATCCATATTAATCACAACACATGAACAGTAATTCAGCCCTGTAGAATCTCTCTCTCTCTCTCTCTCTCTGAACCTTTGGGTACCCAAGGCACATGAGGCTTGGGTCTTCCAGAAACCCTTTCACCTTTTTTTTTTTGCGTTCTTGCCCAGGTGAGCCCTGGTTTGTTCAACATCCTCTCTATTGTTCCCCTCCTTGTCTCTTTTGGTCTACCCTTCCCTCTACTCCCATGAGGTTGCCATCTCAGTGCTACTTTTGGCAATGTCCACCAGTCATTCGGAGCATATGTCCCAACCATCACTAACTTCTTTCCTAAATAATCGAAGTCATCGGCTTCAACTCGTAGAATAAACGATTTTATGATTTTCTGCAGTTTTGCTGCTTCGTATACGGTACGCTTTTATTGATAAGCCACGCAGCGAACGACTTTTCTGCCTGTTAAAGGCAGGGAAGTAAATTAAAGAGAAGCACAGAGTAACAAGTAATTGTGGGCTTTAGGACTAGAGTCGTGATAAGCGCTGGGAGTGTGCGTGTTACGCAGAATAAGTGAAGCTCTAGGGGGGCCCAGTATAGAAACGTTTAAACAAAAAAATTCGGTATCTAATTATATTTACTAAGTTACCAACGGGAGTAAAGGTCAAAGAACGCCCCGGCGTACCTGGCTGTCCGAGTTGATTTCGTTAGTCCACTGTTTGTAATGCTTATCTTTGCTGCCCTTGATTACTATAGGGGAAAAGGTTTTACGAAACTGGTTACTGTACCTGACAGTTGTTTAGTGCTCGACTGGGAGTTCCTAACTATAACTTTCTTCCTGGATATTCGCCCGATAAGTGGCATTTATCTCTCACAAGTCGCACTCAGTTTGTGGGAATTTGAACAAGGAATGCCATTTTTTTTCTTCCTTTCTTAAAGCGGGGCTGTACAGTGGGAAGTGTGGGTTTAAGAAGAAGAAGAAGAAGAACTCCGAGTGTGTTTCTTTGCTCGTTTTTTGAAATGTTAATTACGCGTCAATTGGAAATGAATTCTCCAAGTTTCTCATTAGCTCATGAGAAATAACTCACTAGCTGCGAGCTGTCTTGCAAGCTCTGCTGTTCTTCAGTCTACCAGTACTGCTGGGACATCGGAATCATCTGTCCCAACAGGCAACAAGTGATTTAACAATCTTAGGCAGGTCACATTCGGCACCTTCGACGAGCCGTACAAAGCCATAATTTTGTATGTCTTTGGGATTGGGATTTGGGGTGTGGTGACGAGTGTAACAAACAAAAGGGAAAGTTGTGTGGAGGATGGTGCACTTAATTCTTTCGACCGGTACAATCACAGATTGTAAGGCGAAGGAGAGAAACTACGTGCGGACTTTAAGCTGCCGACAGTAATTCAGCGATGTAGGGCTTCTAACACAGGTTTCTTATCCAATGAGGGGCGGGCTACAGCTGTCAAGTATTTCTGAAGCGAAGACTTCTCACCAGTCTCTACAACACGGGAGTCCTTGTTCTGATGGCCAGCCTGCTTGATCAAGACAGCCTGCTACAGAAGGTGGGCACTAGGACTGGCTTTTGGTTGCTGGCTCTGATAACAGTGAGATGTCTCTAACAGTCATCATTCCGAAGAATACAAACAGCACAACCCACATCACGAGTTTACAGGAGGCAAGTAAACAGTCGGTCGCTTATTTGCGACTAAAACAGTCACCACGCTCCAAAAGTTGGTCGCTTGTTTGTGACTGAAATAATCACAGTCGAACAGTCGGTCGTTTGTTTGTGACTGAAATAATCACAATCGAATAGTCGGTCGCTTATTTGCGACTAAAACAGTCATGTCCGAACAGTCGGTCGTTTGTTTGCGATCGAAATAGTCACGCTAATAAATATCTTTTAAGAAAATCACTTCAAAATGACCACCCATCTGATCACTCAACGTGTGGACGTCCTAATCCAAGGATTACATCATCCCTGCGTATAAAATCATCAGTCATTTTATGTGTTTCTTTCGCTGATATAACTGAAAGACATAACTCGTTATAGAAATGTTTTGTTAGTTTTGCTATTTTTTTTTCTTCATTCGTTTGACTTTTCCGTCCGCATTTTGTGAATGATCATAAATTAATTAGTTCCTTTTAGTTTCACCCTGCTCTGAGCACCCTCCCCCCCCCCTCCCCCCACATTCAAACATCCATTATTTTTCTTTCTTTCGTTATCCTTTTTCCTACGCAAACTTCACCGCTTGATTTTTAGTCTTCGTACGTCTGCACCTCTTCATAAATTCGTCTTTTTACCGTCTGTGAAACTTGTTAGTGTAACCATCTTCCTGAGGTTTCCTAATTCCCCTGATTTCTTGCCCACCTGTCATATGAAACCAAATACAGACCTGGTGCAGTAGAGTTTGTCTGACTTAAAGCTTCTGTGAATCAGGGCGGTTCCTGCTTTCCGCAAATGAATATTTTCCCTCCCTTCGGCGCATTTCCGGAGCTGACGGAGCGGGATAGTGTTTCTCATTGTTTTGACAAGTTAGCGCGGCCCCCAGAGCTAGGTTTCCTGGGATAGAGGATTTCCTGTTGTCAGGTGGAAAGTATCGCCTGCACAGTTATCCGATACTCTGACTTTGAAAATAAAATCTATCTATCTATCTATCTATCTATCTATCTATCTATCTATCTATCTATCTATCTATCTATCTATCTATCTATCTATCTATCTATCTATCTATCCATCCATCCATCCATCCATCCATCCATCCATCCATCCATCCATCCATCCATCCATCCACCCACCCACCCACCCACCCACCCACCCACCCATCTATCTATCTATCTATCTATCTATCTATCTATCTATCTATCTATCCATCCATCCATCCATCCATCCATCCATCCATCCATCCATCCATCCATCCATCCATCCACCCACCCACCCACCCACCCACACCCACCCACCCATCTATCTATCTATCTATCTATCTATCTATCTATCTATCTATCTATCTATCTATCTATCTATCTATCCATGCCTGGTAACATGAAGCTAAGCTTTGGGTGGAGCCTCTTGTAGCTCCGCTTCCAGCTGTATTTACTTAAAAGCGTATCTGATGAATTCTGTGCCGTTGAGCCCCGTTATCAAGATTTTCATATCGTTACGATACGTTTTATTTTATTTCAAGTAAGTTCTAGAACGTTTGTGGACCAGTGCTTCCCAACTTTTGCAAGTCGTCGACCCCCTGAAGCCAGTTATAATTCTCCTCGACCCCCCCCATATCATCCACGGTCATTACACTCCCCTGCCATTTGTTGAAAAAGAAATAGAAGTAACACAATTCAAGTATTATACACAATCTAGACCTCCCCAATCTAGACCTCCCCAATCTAGACCTCCCCAGTCTAGACTTCCACAATCTAGACCTTTACCCCCCGCAGATCACAGTTTTGCAGTCGTTGTTGAAGACAAGCGTGAATACTTCGAAATCTGGCCAGAGTGTTTTCAACCATATGGTCCACAAACTCCACGACCAGTAATTTTTTGTGTATCCTTTAGGTGCACCCTGTTTCATTTTCCTGTCTGACCCACAAGATACAGAAAGCTCAGTAAATCAGTGGTTGACAAAGCATTTCAAAATCAGCCATTTTTCACTGAGAATTTATATCAAATAGATAGTTTCTAAACTATTAATAGTGATAGCGCGAGCCAACTACAATGAATGTTTAATAAAGTTTGTAAAGAGGAAAATGTCTCTTCTAAATTAAAAAAAAAGGAATCATTGTTAAAATACCAAAAAGGCAATCTTAGTGACTGTAATAATTGGAGAGGAGTAACCTTACTATCAGTTGTGTCAAAAGTATTTTGCAAAGTAATTCTGACTATACTTAAAGATATAGCCGATACAGCAATGAGAGAATAAAAAGCAGGATTTCGAAAAGGGATACGCTGTCTCGACCAAATCTTTATCCTAAGAATAATACTTGAAGAACATATTGAAAAGCAAAAAGACCATTACAGATGAACTTCATAGACTTTAAAAAGGCATTTGATAGCATACACAGAGATTCACTGTCAAGAATTTTAAGACCACTTCCGTGAAGAAAACCATCTAAAATTGTTAACATCATTAAGGATCTCTGCAACGGATATGTCTGTGCAGTCAAAACAGAAGAAGCGAATGGTTCCAGACTGAAACAGGTGTGAGACAAAGATGTATACTATCTCCCATGTTTTTTTTGTTGGAATTGCCATAGACTTCATAAGGCAAAAATATGTTGCACAGGTAAAACGGGCATTGATTTGGCACATGGGACCCAATTAGAAGATCTTGATTTTGCAGACGACGCAATTCTTATCAGTGACAGTGCGTGAATTCGATGCAGGAATAAACAGATTCCCTGTCTTCCCTGGCTAACAAAATAGGTCTTGAAATTAACGAGGACAAAACAAAAATAATGAACCTTCTCATTAATCAAGAAGGAACAATATATGTAGAAAGAACAGCTGTTGAAGAAGTAAACCAATTTGCATACCTTGGCAGCTACATAGACCAGGACGGTGACACGAGAAAGGAAGTTAGAATTTCAAAAGCAGATTGACCTTTAAGAATCTTGAGAACATATGACACTCAAAAGTTACAAGCACGAAAACCAAGTTACGTAAGACTATTTAATTCAGATGTAACATCCACGTCATTTATGCATGCGAAAGCTGGAAAACAACTAAAGAAACAGACAATAAATTAGACTCTTTTGACAACAAATGCCTAAGGAAAATACTCGGTATAAAGTGGAATGAATTAAAGAACAACGCAGAGATAAGACAGATGAGCAAACAACAAATAGGTGATCAGAAAAAGAAGATGGACATATGTCGATCATATGATGAGAAGAAACAATCAGAGAATCCCCAAACAAGCTATCAAGTGGAACACAACAGGCTGAAGAAAAAGAGGTCGACCACGTGAAACTCTAAAGAGGACATTATTAAGAGAGCCTAGTTCAGTGTGCATAACATCCCTTAATGAGATTGAAAAACGCACCGAAAACTGGAAAACTTTGCGAATTGCCGTGCGAGCCCTATGTGACGTTTAACGGCACGGGAAGGATGAACGATTAAGTCAGAAGACAGTTTCGTTTTTGAAAGATTTTGTATTGTTCATTTTCATGAAAATGATAGAAGAAAGTTTTCTGGAAGATAGAAAATGTTGGGACACTGCTGAGCTGTGGTCCAGCTTTCAGGAGGTCAGGCGGCATCCTTCTGTTTCACAAACACAAACGTCGGGCTGCACAAGTTGTGCGAGCCGCTGCATTGATGGATCATCTCTTGTGATGACAAAGCATTATTCAAATTATCATCAATGAAAGTCCGTTTCGTATAAAAGATATTATTGTTTATCTTGTTTGTAGTTATGCTGTACGAGAAATACATTTAATATTGGTGATCATAGCAGAGAGAGAGAGAGAGAGAGAGAGAGAGAGTGAGAAAGAGAGAGAGAGTGAGAGTGTGAGAGAGAGAGAGGAGTGTTCTAAGTATTATCAATATTCTTACGGTAAAGACCAGAAATTACAAAATAACTTGGACTGGCAGAATGAGGTAAAGCACTACAGAAAAAAAAGTGCAATCATCATCATCATCATTGTACTTTTTTGCTAGCAAACTTGGCAAAATTCCAAACACTAAACTGACGAAAGATGTGAAGAAAGAAAACAAAATAATAATACAAGGATCAAAGAAAGTCAATGGAGCAAGTAATGAGGGCACTGTTTAATGAACTTCCTGATGGAAGGAACACTCACCGGCAAACATGCAACCGGTCCAGCTCGTTACATCTTTCGTGACTTTGTTACCTCTCTTTTTCTCATATTCTGTTCTATGTGAGAGACATCGTTAGAGACAATGTGAAGAAATTATGTCTTGGAGATGGTGATCAGAGAGGCTTCAGATAATAGGTCGTTAAAGCCGATAGCATATGATGATGCACTTAGGAACACACATGTAACGTATTTGACTGTAGCGATAGCTTCGTGTTACAGAATATTCTTGTGAAATATTAGTATAAGAATAACATGGTTTTTGTTTGAATGTTAGATAATTCAGCACCGTTGCCATCAGTTTACTCAGAACTTACTCCTCTCTGTTAGATGATGTTGTCAAGGGCAGAGATTACTTACATCTTACATCCTTCTCGTGCCGCTAAACGTCACATAGGGTCCGCATGGTAGTTCGCCAAGATATCCTGTCTTCGGCACGTTTTTCAGTCTCATCAAGGGATGTTATGCCCACTGAACTAGGCTCTCTTAATAATGACCACTTTATACCGAGTATTTTCCTTAGGCATTTGTTTTCAAGAGTCTAATTTCGTGTCTATTTCTTTAGTTGTTTTCTATCTTTTGCATGCATAAATGACGTGGTTATTGCATTTGAATGGAATAATCTTAATCTGGTTTTTGTGCATATAACTTTTGAATGCCATATGTTCTCAAGATTCTTGAAGATCAATACTGCTTTTGCAATTCAAATTCTAACTTCCTTTCTGGTATCACCATTCTGGTCTAAAGGGCAGAGATTACAGCAAAGATATTTCCAGAAGGACGAAATAAGTACAAAATCCCAGAATTCACCACGTCAAACAATGAAGAATTCATACATGTTTTAGTGTTCTCCCCCTCCCCCCCCCCCCAAAAAAAAAAAAAAAACGAAACATTTCTAGGATATATTTAGAGCTAGTGATGGAATCCTTTTCGTAATTTCAAAACTATTCGTAGCGTGATTTCAGTGTATTGCCTTCACACTCAGCGCACAAGCCAGCGCGGTAAATGTACGAGAAACTAACGCGCAAATGCATTTTCCTGCTGTTCACTAAGTACAGACAATTAGAATTGGAGGAAGTTTATTACTATCACAGGATTACGTCAAACATCAGAACGTTCTGTAGAACAAACTTGGACGTTAATGAACTCGACAGCCGAAGCACTAAACCCAAATTATGATGCACAAAAATGTACACCAGAAGAAATGAACATCTTGAATCTAGGAATTAGCGCCATCGCATTCGGGGCTCGCCCGTACATGCTCTGCTCTCTGTTCCAGCAACCACTGAAGAGTATGAGCACTACTTGTGCCAGTCAGCTGTTGGTTCTGGCACCCTCGAATTCTACCAGGCACTCGGGTCTTCCTCCCCCTCCTCCCTCCTCACTCCTCACACCCATTCCTCCTCCTGCACCGTTTCCTCGGCCACGGAGTTCAGTATATCCGTCCTCGCCATAAGAATCATATCTGTTACATAATAGCATTATGGGCAACATGATCGGATACGTCATTGTCTCTCACTCCCGCACGCCCTGGGCAATATATCCACCTCAGCCTTGGTGACAGGATTCTCCCAAGAATTGACCCCATTCATGACGTAGCAGAAATGGACATATCACGTTGGAGCTGCAGGGCGGCTGACAGACAGTTTGATTGCATTTTAGTGTACAACTTAAGAAAAAAATATTTCCTTTCAAATCACAAACAAGTCCACGGTGCCCTTGACTAACCTGTGTTTGAAATGAGGAAGAAGAGCATTTATCTTACATTATATAACATAGTAGGAGCTGGGGATGGTTGGGGCAGATGCTACGAATGACTGACGACTCACTGCCAAAAACAGATTAAGATGGACGCACAGGGGAACAGAAGAACACCGGAGAGGATGTTGAGCACTAGAGGACTCACCTGGGCAAGAGCGGAAAAGAAGGCACAGGACAGGCGTTTGTGGAAAACCCTTGCGGAAGCCCCATGTGCCTTGGGCACTTAATGTTCAGAGAGAGAGAGAGAGAGAGAGAGAGAGAGAGAGAGAGAGAGAATGAATGAATAATCTTTATTTTTAAAGGGTAAAGAATTGGGCACGCAGGCCCGTCTTACATTCTGCCCTTCATCACTCCATCTTTCATTCTTCCCACACACTCGATTTAATACAAATATACAAATTAAATTAAGAGAGAGAGAGAGAGAGAGAGAGAGAGAGAGAGAGAACTATTAGTAGTAGCAGGACTTTCAAAATCCGCTTGTGATTTCTTTCAACCGATGATCCTCTCACAGCCCACTTTGTTTTGTTTTATATAGACTTTTTTTTTTATTTGGGTCCAGGGAATGAGAGGACGTCTGAGTGCCGAAGTGGTTAGTGCACCAGCCTCTCATGGCGAAGGTCGGGGGAGGGGCGGGTTCGAATCCGGCTGAAGGCGTCCCAGTCACCCAGCTGTAGAAACGGGTACCTGACTTTTATGGAGCTGGGGAAGGAAAGACGCCCGGGCATGATGCCGACCACGTCACTCCCTAGTTGCTGACAGGTCTCTAACACCATATCCCCCCTCCCCCCATGTGCCTCTAAGGCATGACAAGGTAACATTTACCGTTATCTTTTGCGGGGCTGGGGGAATGGGTGTGGGCTGGGGCTGATGACGGTTGAAAGTTTTGGTTTTTTTTTTCTTCACAGAAGTTCAATCTTCAAGATGCTGTTGCCTTACAGCAAGAACTCTGCCTACATCAACCCACAACTGTTAGACTGGAATGGGGTTTTGGACCGATGAGACAAGAGTAGACAAAACTGAGCAATACTTGTTTACAAGAAGCTCCACTAACGTGTAGACTAGGTGTCAATGAAAACATTGACATCTGTGTGGTTAAACCGTGTCTTACTTAATTCTCGACTTCAATGTAAAACGTAAATCAAGGGTTCTCAACCAGTGGAGAATACGCCCGCCCCCTCTCCCCAAGAAGAGAAATTTAAGACTTGAGGATGGGGGTGGGTGGAGCGGTGGGGAGAGTGTACTGACAGACTGAGACTGTCGAAATATTACATGCATATTATTTGGAATCCACCTTTTGAATCAGAGAATCTTGAAATAGGAGAAGGTGGGAGAAATGACATTGTGACATATAGTGAATAGAGTGCAAGGGCGTAAAAAAGTTTGAGAACCGCTGATGTATGTCTGAGAATGTTACTACTACTACTACTACTACTATTACTATTACTACTACTACTACTACTGTTGTTGTTGCTGCTGCTACTACTACTATTACTACTATCACAACTACTGCTACTACTACCACTACTACTACTCTGCTGCTACTCTGCTGCCAGTATTACTACTACTACTACTACTACTACTCTGCTGCTACTATTACTGCTGCTACTACTAATACTACTACTACTACTACTAGTACTACTACTACTACTACTAGTACTACTACTACTACTACTAGTACTACTACTACTGCTGCTGCTGCTACTATTACTACTACTACTACTACTACTACTACTACTACTTCTTGTTCTTCTTCTTCTTCTTCTTCTTCTCTACTACGAGTAGGGTCCCTAAAATAAGCTTACAAGGTCTTGTTAAAATGATGCTGGGCTAATGGATATGGTTGCAGAATTTTGCAAATTCGTGAGTTGGCAACGCGTGGTAGATGGCAGCACTGTCCAGCATAATCTAGACGGGATCCATGGGATAAAGATGGAGGATCAACTGGAACAGCGGTCGAAACAAGATGTTCTTGCTGTAATAAGAATTCTGAACGTCAGGGAGGTGCCAGCTGCGGGAATTCATGGCTATTTGGTAGAAGTCTATTATTAAGACAGCGTGACAAGTCTACATCGTGTGGCAAAATGTTATGCAGAATTTCGAACCGGGCGAATGACAGCCAGTGATGTAGCGCGGAGAGGCAGACCTACGACAGCAGGTGCAGCAGCGAACGAAACGAGTGTCGAACGTGTGATACTGGAGAACAGACAAGGGGGTCTGAACAGACTGATTCAGTGTCCTGAATGACTGTGTAGTTAGGTATCATAAATACAACGGGTCCATCAAGCACTTTCAGTGAACCACAAGGCAAAATCGCTGCAACAATATGCCACTCACGGCCAAGACTTTCTGAAACGAAGTGTAAGTGGTGACCAGACATAGTTTGACCATAACATATATTCTTATTTCACATCGTCTTCTACTGGTCGCCTTTACGTATCCCTTGGTCTCCTTCATCTTTCTTTGCTAGTTAGAAAAATAAAGCACAGCCTATTTTATCCAACTTCTATGTCAAATATTTCAAATTCCTCTCTGGTCCTGGATTACGGCAGACTAGCTGGAAGCCATAGATGCTTATAAATTCTGACCTTATAATCGTCAGGATATACCTCGGGTGGTTATAGAAATCCTGCACATTTTTTGTTGTTTGTCTTCGTGGGCTGATTTCAAATTTGTACAACAGGAATGAAATTACATCGCCATGTTTTATTGTGAGTTTAATCAAGTCTGAGGGCTTCGTGATGTCCTATGTTGCTTCCAGTATTCCGAGGACAGGTCCTGCTTTGTTTGTCCTATATCTTCTTCTTCTTCTTCGTTCGCATTGTCCTATATCTGACGCCCCAGTTCAACCACTTGTGGACTCTCCTGAAGTAACATTTCACTATCCTTCTGGGGGCAAATGTATTAAAACTGCCTCTCTTCTGGTTTTGTTTACCAATAAGTGTACAAGGTTACTTCAGTAGCTAGTCTGGCAGCTAGTTCTAATGATCACGTTTTGTTGCCTGCTAACTATGAAGAATGTCATGTACAGATCCTAGTCCTCTTTTGGCATAGTAAGCGACCACTACATTACTTGGCCTGGTCTTGTATCCTACTGTCTAGTAATCCATCATACGAAAAGAATATTTGCTGTTTAAGAAGTGCTCTTGTACGGCATTTCTTTTGATTTTTTTGTTCAACCATCTGAAGTCATGAATTCATAAGAAATATTTAACAATGAAATAAAATAGACACGTTTTGTTTTTGGCTTCAGCGCCCTTGTATTTAGACAGGAAGAGATTTCGTGTTCATCACGGAAGTAAACATACAGCACATCCGTTGACTAACGTTCCTTCCATCCATCTTCTTCAGTCCACTTGACTAACATACTTACTCCACAAGGGGAAGTACTACAGACACGAAATGAATGGGTTGGTAAAGTTGATTAGACAAGTACTGCTCACTGGGAAATGTGTTCTATTCTTACTTAAATGATAGCAGTTCCGGGTTAAGTATCCTAGTTCTACATTATTTTCTCTCTCACTCCATTGGTTGATTCTTGGCCAATCGCAGGAAATTGAAAATCTTAATTTGTTTAAGCGGGTGTTTTATTTAAGTGAAAGTTGCTGTAGATTACATTTACCCCATAATTTTCTCGTTTGTGGTTCATTTATATGTTATTTCCACGCCTTCCTCGTGTTATGACTGGAATATGAAAATTCTGAAAGATACCGATCTAAATACATTACTACTATCTGTAAACAGAACTTGTTTATAAAATTAGCCACTTGTCTTTAAAAGTCTTTAAAAGTCGTTGACAATCTGCAAATGGATGCATCAGCAGCAGGCCATCTTGCTCACAACCGAGAGGCCTACAGGAGTGCTGTTAGGGAGGCAAAGTTCCACAAGGGACATGCAAATGAATGAAATGTCTTTAAAAGATAAGTAGAACATATTTAAGAAGGCAACAAACCTAAGGAATGTAAGAAATCTTTTGCAAAGGATGAAAAAGATGACTAATATTATATCCGCCTATTCATGGCCGCGATAATTAGGCTTCGTATCTGAAATCCTCCATTTATTCCGCGACATTTCTCTTTGCCTGCAATGTCCTCCTTGACAATGGTGCATTTTAGTTATTTTCGTAAATTTGCATGTTTCGAATACAACAATAAACAGAGTTACTTGTTACGACATAAGTTTGAGTATAGTTACAGAGATATATCGTGTATGAGTATATGAGTATATATATATACACACTTATTGGGATAACTAGACAAGAATATGAAGAAGAAGGAGCCAACGTTTTATATAAGCTTATTGTAGGCTTTTGTTAAATGTGTCACACGAACAGTTTTCGGATATAAGTTTGTAAAAAGAAATATAGAAATATGCACACAAGCACGGCAATAACGTCATGATAAGAAACGATGTGAAAAAAAGGATAGGAACAGCTTTATTCATTAGAGGAGCTCACTAGCATTCCTATCAGCCCTAGAGACCAGTAGACTCAGGAGAACAGAGATAGAACAACCTCATTAGATTAGCTGTACTGTGTATAACCTCAATAGATTAGCTGTACTGTGTATAACCTCAATAGATTAGCTGTACTGTGTATAACCTCATTATATTAGCTGTACTGTGTATAACCTCATTAGATTAGCTGTACTGTGTATAACCTCATTAGATTAGCTGTACTGTGTATAACCTCATTAGATTAGCTGTACTGTGTATAACCTCATTAGATTAGCTGTACTGTGTATAACCTCATTAGATTAGCTGTACTGTGTATAACCTCATTAGATTAGCTGTACTGTGTATAACCTCATTATATTAGCTGTACTGTGTATAACTTCAATAGATTAGCTGTACTGTGTATAACCTCATTATATTAGCTGTACTGTGTATAACCTCATTAGATTAGCTGTACTGTGTATAACCAGACATAAAAGTTTCATGACTTTCTGATTAAAAAAAAACCCCACAAGACATAGAAGAGGTATTTCAATCTGTGAGGCACACACACACACACACAAGTGAGTAGCGTGCGTGGAACAAAAAGTGCTCACGCCACAACATAACTCTCCTGCTGTTTGAAGGAAAGACTTATGATGTGATTATATCCTTTGTATTTGCACTTCAGTATATCAACAAAAAGACATTAAAGAATACATGTGGCCCGGGGTACGTGAGTGGGTGTGTATGTGTGTATGTGTATAATTGTGTGTGTGAACAAAAAAAAGGGGGTGGGGGTTGTAAAAGAATGTCTGGTGTAAATAATCAGTTCGTTCCCTTGGAATACATTAAAAATAGCGCCCCTTTATACATCAAGCCAAAAGTAAGTGTATTTACACAGAAAGGCAGATCTGTGATATAAGTGTGTGTGGATTAATAAGAGTCATATGTGAAAAATGAGAAGGAATGAATGTTCTTTTTTTTTTTTTAAAGGATAAAGAATTGGAGACGCAGGTCCGTCTTACATTCCGCCCTTCATCACTCCATCTTTCATTCTTCCCACACACTCGATTTAATACAAGTATACAAACTGCACGAGGAAAAGCTACATACCAAAAAGAGTGCAAAATTAAACTATTACATTCACAGTATAAAAAAAGAAGTAATTAACCTCACAAAATAGCTCTCGCACACACATGCACATACATGCACACACGTACAGGCATATACATAAACAAAAGTACATTTTCAGTACAGTTCTTCTAACATGTATTCTTTAAAATTAATTAACATAATTTCTAACAAGATCTCTAACAAATTACTTTTAGAACTATGTCTCTTTAGAACTTGATGGCTGGCGAGTCATGGATTGAGAGACTACTGGTTATTCTATGGAGGCATATAGTTACAAGTAAGGAAATATTGAAAAAAGTTTGAGTTAAAGGATGAAATATTACTAACGGATTTTAAATGGTAGGGGAGGGTGTTCCAGAGCTGTACTGCAGAGTATGCAAGACTTTTCTTGTATAGATCAAGCCTGGCTTTAGGAAGAAGTGTGTGTGTGTGTGTGAGAAAGAGAGAGAGAGGAGAGGGGAGAAAGAGAGAGAAAAACAGAGCAACAGACATACAAGCAGACAGATAAGCAGACACACAGATCAAATTTAAACCCCTTTACCAAATATTACTTTCCAGACTGTTAATCATTTCTCTATTCCACATTTCCCAGGATTACTTCCCCATGTTTCTGTCAGCTTCATACAAAGTTACTTTGAACGCCAAGTTTTAAAATAAATGATCACTTTGACCTCCTGCAATGTCTCATCGCTTAAGTTTTCACTATATCGTCTTCGATATATCATCTTGTATGTACACTTCCCAGTCTCTTAGACAGAGTTTTTATCACTTTCCTCATATTCTAAAATACAAGGTGGCTGCTTAGTGAACAGTCTGTTGACAGCAGGGAAGCCAGCTTTATTGGTTCTGTTAAAAAATTTCTTTTCTGAGCCTGTACTAAAATTTATTATCTGGTGCTTCTTTGTTCGGTGCATGTTGCCAGATTTTAATGAAAACGTCAGATGTGGTAGATAGGTAGAGAAATGAAGTTTTGTTTTGTTTTATGGAAGTTAATCTTACGCGTAGTGTTATAGAATAAGTAGGTGGAGCCATACTGGCAGAGGAGAATTAAGCTGAGAAGGGGGAGAGTGGGGTGAACGATGTACTTCGGATTCTGTCCGTGCGAATGAGACTGTAAAGATCGGGTCGGGAGTATCTTGTCTTAAGATACTGAGGTATTGAATAGGAGGGTGACAAGGATGCAGGTCAAGAAGATTAGATGCTCGACCGAGCTGAGGTTATGTAAAATTATTGACGCATGACGATGATGATGAATGGGGATGATGACGAGTGGGTCTGATGACTGGGCAGGTCTGATGACTGAGTGGGTTTGATGACGAGTGGGTCTGATGACTGGGTGGGTCTGATGACTGGGCGGGTCTGATGACCGGGTGGGTCCGATGACTGGGTGGGTCTGATGACTGGGTGGGTCCGATGACGAGTGAGTCTGATGACTGGGTGAGTCTGATGACTGGGTGGGTCTGATGACTGGGTGGGTCTGATGACGAGTGGGTATGATGACTGGTTTGGTCTGATGTCGAGTGGGTCGGATGACTGGGTGGGTCTGATGACTGGGTGGGTCTGATGACTGGGTGGGTCCGAGGACGAGTGGGTCTGATGACTGGGTGAGTCTGATGACAGGGTGGGTCTGGTGACTGGGTAGGTCTGAGTGGGTCTGATGACTGGGTGAGTCTGATGACTCTGTGGGTCTGGTGACTGGGTGAGTCTGATGACTGGGTGGGTCTGGTGACTGGGTGGGTATGGTGACTGGGTGAGTCTGATGACTGGGTGGGTCTGGTGACTGGGTAGATCTGAGTGGGTCTGATGACTGGGTGGGTCTGATGACGAGTGGGTATGATGACGAGTAGGTGTGATTGATTTCTCTTCTACTTAAATATGATCTTCTCTTAGAAAATCTAGGGGAGCTGATCTGGGATTTCTGGAATTAAGCTGAACAAAATGGCAGAAGCTTACAGCTGACATTTTCCAATACAGTTCTACGTGAAAGGATAGATCTTGTCACATGAAAATATAGAAAAGGAAAGCAGAGAATAAACTAAATTGAGAACTGTGAGAGAGTAAGGTAAAGAACTAATTCTTTGAAAAGTAGTGGAGCCTTTAAGAGTAGCGGATTTTATCAAGTTGATGGCACATAACTCTTACTATTGTTGGTAGAATCGATGGGGCAGGGATAACGTGAGAATTATGATGTAGATTTTGTTTGATATAAGTGATCTTGTGAGAGCAGGGACAGTATGAGAATTATGATGTAGGTTTTATTTGATATAAGTGATCTTGTGAGAGCAGGGACAGCGTGAGAATTATGATGTAGATTTTATTTGATATAAGTGATCTTGTGAGAGCAGGGACAGCGTGAGAATTATGATGTAGATTTTGTTTGATATAAGTGATCTTGTGAGAGCAGGGACAGCGTGAGAATTATGATGTAGATTTTGTTTGATATAAGTGATCTTGTGAGAGCAGGGACAGTATGAGAATTATGATGTAGGTTTTATTTGATATAAGTGATCTTGTGAGAGCAGGGACAGCGTGAGAATTATGATGTAGATTTTGTTTGATGTAACTGACCTTGAAGATTACCGAGGGAAAGGTTGTTGATATTGTTAGTTCTGAAACTCGGGTTGAGTGTTATTATACCGATGTTCACAGATGAATATTGTTAGTGTAATATCTGCGAGAATAATACACTGTAGTAACACATGAATTGTTGTTATGATGTCACACATTATTTTGAATTATGAAATGATTGGCATATTCTGAGATACCTGTTCTTTGTTATCTTGTTGTTGACAGTGGTGTTGTTGTGGCTAGGTAATATGTTATTTTTGACAGGTGTGGTGTTGTTGTGGCTAGGTGTTATGTTATTGCTGACAGATGTCATGCTGTTGTGACTAGGCGTTATGTTATTGTTGACAGATGTCATGCTGTTGTGACTAGGCGTTATGTTATTGTTGACAGATGTCATGCTGTTGTGACTAGGTGTTATGTTATTGTTGACATGTGTCATGCTGTTGTGACTAGGCGTTATGTTATTGTTGACAGATGTCATGCTGTTGTGACTAGGTGTTATGTTATTGTTGACAGATGTCATTTTGTTGTGGCTAGGTGTTATGTTATTGTGGCTAGGTGTTATGTTATTGTGGCTAGGTGTTATGTTATTGTGGCTAGGTGTTATATTGTTGTGGCTAGGTATTATATTGTTGTGGCTAGGTGTTATATTGTTGTGGCTAGGTGTTATATTTTGTGGCTAGGTGTTATATTGTTGTGGCTAGGTGTTATATTGTTATGGTTTTATATTGTTGTGGCTAGGTGTTATGTTGTTGTTGACAGGTGTTCTGTTATTAAAGTTTATGAACCTTGAGACACGGGAGGACTTGTTTCTTACGAACATCTACTGCGTCAGTTGATGTCACTCTGTTGTACACGAACATTTGCTGCGTCAATCAATTTAACTCTGTAGAACACGAACATTTGCTGCGTCAGTCAATTTCACTCTGTTGTACACGAACATTTGCTGCGTCAATCAATTTCACTCTGTAGAACACGAACATTTGCTGCGTCAATCAATTTCACTCTGTAGAACACGAACATTTGCTGCGTCAATCAATGTCACTCTGTAGAACACGAACATTTGCTGCGTCAATCAATGTCACTCTGTAGAACAGGAACATTTGCTGCGTCAATCAATGTCACTTTATAGAACACGAAAATCTTACTACGTCAGTCGATGTCACTCTATTGAACAAGAACATCTACTGCGTCAATCGATGTTACTCTGTAGAACAATGATTGTTGAAGCTACCTTATACGATAATAGTATGTCATGTCATTATATTCAAGCACAGTGCATATGTGCATATCGTAACAAAATCTGCACTGCTACAAAAAAAAACAGGTATTAATGTCCATCATGACAGGATAGCGCGATCTGGCATATGATGTACAGGGATCTACGCCATACTATGACCTATTCACTACGTTTATCATTGTCCGTGCTCTCTATATTTCATTAATGTATTCTGTTTAATCTATTGTTTCCCTTTATTTCAGTCTATTGTTTCCCTTTATTTCACAAAGTCCACATGTGATGAAGATATTCCCTGTGTTTTATTGCTGTTTCAAAAGTTATGTGAGTTTAAAATTAATGTGAGCATGTAATAAAGTTTATTTCACGTAGTTGCATATAGCAGAATGTGGAGTGTATGCAAAGAAAGGGCTTATTAATTATTTACTTATTCATTTTATGTTTTTCATGCATATTATGTTCGATAACAAATGCTGAATATCTGTGACTGAATGAAAGTTGTATGATGAAGGGCAGAATGGTAGGCGGACGTGAGTGCCAAATTCTTAACTCTTCGAAAATAAAGTCTGTTCGTTCGTTCGTTCGTTCGTCCGTGCTCTAAGCGTCACTCGTTACTGCTTTCACACAAAGAAATTCACGCAAGTACAGGAAGATGAGATAAGAAATGTTTACGTTACACTACAAGAAGGTGAGATAAGAAATAGATGTGTTCCACTACAAGAAGGTGAGATAAGAAATGGCTGAGTTCCACTACAAGAAGGTGAGATAAGAAATGGTTGTGTTCCAGTACAAGAAGGTGAGATAAGTAATGTTTTTGTTTCAGTACAGCGAACTGCGATAAGAAACTTTTGGGTTATAGTACAAGAAGCTGATCTTCTTCTTCTTCTTCTTTGTACGCATTTACCGGTAGTGCGTGATGCCCTGATTTTTATGATGCGCCTTCTGGCTGGGTACCTCTGACTTCAGCACCTTTCCTTGCTAGGGCAGACTGTGGTCTTGCTCGGACTGCCATGAAGACAGCGGTGTAGGCTGGCCTGCTTGTTTTCCAGCCTCTGGTGGTTGTACTTAAGCCCCTTCTCCACATAGGCCCAACGGCTTTGAGACAGTTCCACAGTGACACTCTGGCTTTGGGATGAGGAATCTGGTGAGTGCTTCAGCGATATCCATTCCCAGCCAACTATAGTCTGCTGACTGTGTTTTGTTTACCTCATTCTAGCAGCCATTATTGTTGAGACCCATAGGGTTGTCATGTCCTGGATTCATAGATTTCACATCAAAATTTCCTCACCCCTGCTGGTGATCTCCATGTCCCTATCCATCCACCATCCTGACATTATAATTAGTGGTGATTGCTACAGGTTTCTGGTCTACAGAAGTAGGTCAGAGTTTTTAAGCATTCAGACATATGTTCCATGTCACACAAAGACTACGTTAAGATAAGTGTGTACTTAACGCAGTTGATCCTAGTGGGGATACACGAAGTTGAGATAAGAAATGTTTGTGCTCAACTGCAATATTTAACCAAAAATGTTTGTATTTGTTGCTGGTTGGAACAAGAAATAACTTGAACCAGAGACTTTCTCCTTGCTGGCAGAAACCAACAAACTCATGTCAGAGGATGAAAAAGTGGGCAGGCAAGCACGCCTGACATTCTACTTTTTATCTGTAATCTTCCACACTACCCCAGACATTCAAGACATTTTAGCACACGTATACTACAGATAACGAGTCCCAAGAGTAATATTTTGAGGAGCCAGGAACTTTTACGCGAAGAAAAACTATCTGGATTCCAATGTGAACTCAAAGACAGACTATCAGCTTCACAGATCTAGGCCAAACTGACATTAGTTATCACCCACAATACTTCAGTTATGGCCACCAGAGAGTCAAGGATTTTTCTCCCGATATGATGAACGTCACGTAAATCTAATGTTGATACTGTAAAAAAAAAATCCCGAAACAGATTTTCAACTGATGTACAAGCATGGTTCATTTCAGAATATTAACCTCTAAACTGCTGATGTACTTCTTTCATGTGATATGCCCGTTTGCGTGGATTTTCACATCCCTTCCAAGTATTCTAGTCCGTAGAGTTTCATTGAGTCTCACTTATTTCTAATCCAAGATATTTCTTATCCACTTAGATCTGTAATCCAGTAATTATTTCTGCTATCCTACTACTTTTATAATTTGTTTTTTTTCCTGCACGTCAATTATCCCAACGGTTACATCATAGAAGTTCAGAAATCATCGTACAAATGTGTTAGCTTTACTTTGTGGATATTTATATGTGTAACTTTACTCTATATGGATATGTATGCAGGAAACTCTACCGTAGAGAGCGGAACAAAACTCCTTCAGATCATCAGAGGAGGTCCCCCCCCCCTCAGACACGTGTTTCGGCCCTATTAAACTCCTGACACTCTAAGGGAGGGGGTGGGTGGGCCCCTCTGGGTCATGACTCCCAGAGGTCTTGTGAGTTGTTGCTTTTTTTTTTTTCCCCGGGATTGAACCCATGATCTTCCAGTTGCCACAGCATTTTTTTTTTTGAAGTGCGTCTTTAGCGATTTAGCTATGGAGGACTGGTATTGGTTGTGGCAAATGAAATTACTTATGTTCCCAATGCTTGTTTCACATACCCCATAGCCAGCATGAGGCCTTTTCTGCTGTTTCTGAAAAGCTTCTCACTGCCCTTGCTCTTGCTTGTCCTTTTATGCCCAGTTGCTTACATAGGTCATATGCCCTGTCACTGTAGAAAACATATTTCATTTTGGTACTGACCGTGAGATGATGTCTTCTGAAAGCAAGGCTAACCTTTCCTTTAATTTTCTTCCAGTGCTTCTTTTTGAGCCCTCTTTTTCGCATTACCAGACACAAGGGTTTCTCTTTACCTTCTCTGAGCATTTCCGTTAAGTGCATTCATCACCGCCGTACTCCTAGGACGATTGTACTGTCTCCGGGGGTCTGCAGGTCCACGCCGTTTTCAAGCATCTTGGAACCACATTCATTGCCGGGCCAGCCTCTCTATAGCCATACAATGGTTGTATGTAGAGAACATTGTGGTGCTTTCATCTTTCTATCCTTAGACTTCGCCAAGCGAGCACTGCACTCTCACGGCGGGATTTACACGTTTGGAAAGTTAGTTCGCGTTTGATTCTCTCCATCCTGAAAAGGCGGAGAACGAGTGGGTGGTGTGTGGGTGAACCATGTTGCCCTGCCATGTAAGAGTCTGCTCAGCGGCGTATATCAACATGTTTAAGTCTGAGGGTCCTGAAGTGCTAGGAGAAATGAACAAGAAAACTTACAGATGAGTTTATAGCAGTAGAGGAATGACAAAGGCTGGTGGGGACAAAGGTCTGGAAGGTCACATCGCAAGCTTTCATCTTCACTGTTCGTGTGATTTTCTCGTATTTTCTCAGTGGAACAGACAGACGGACAAATATGTTCTATCCTGCAACTGTTACTTTTTGTGTCTGGGGGTTTTGTTGTTTATGTTGGAACCTTCCGTCACCACAGCACTGCCTTGTTCATGGCTATCACCTCTGACTGTCTGAGACTGAAATTCTTATGAAATCATCGCTATCAGCTCCGACTGTCTGAGACTGAAATTCTTATGAAATCATCGCTATCACCTCTGACTGTCTGAGACTGAAATTCTTATGAAATCATCGCTATCAGCTCTGACTAAGTCCCGTATTCTTGGAATGAAATTCTTATGAAATCCACTTCCTCCGTTCACTGAATTCAATGTGTACACTTCGGTCCGGTGCGCCTAGTCTTGCAGGCAGATACTTCCTGTCTTAAGTGACCACTTCCCCAGTATCGAGTTCCAATTTTTACAGCTGGATCCACTCTAAGGTGCCATAAGCGGACCATAAACTGATGCTTTTCTGGATGAGACAAGAGACTGTCTGCAACTGTACTGCCCCATCCCTTTTGTTTTGGCTTTTTTTTTTCGTTTTTATTTTGATCTCTTAATTCCTAAAAGATGAAAAAAAGAAGTAATATTTTAGAATTTTGAAACGTTATTTCACCATAAAATTTCAATATTTTAGAAGTGTTGAATTTCACAGATTCATCCCTGGAATAGAAACTTTTTTCTCATAGTCTATTTCTTTCCTCTTTCCACACGAATCTTATCTGTAAAACGAGTTTTCCGGACTATTTTCTGTAAAATAGTAAATACTCGTCCTAAATTTATAGAAAAATCCCCCCCCCCCTCCCTTTTCCCCGCGCAGGTAACGACGCGTGCACGACTGCTTGCATGTTTCCGCACAGAGCAGCCTCGAAAGTAGCTCAGCTGCTCAAAATCACCAGCAAACAACTTCATAGACTCTCAACAAACTCTTCTAACCCCGTGTTCTATAAATAAAACTTCATAGTAATCCTAACCCACAATCCAACTTGTCCCTCGTGTAATCGCCTATCTGTTTACGTTATCAGAGAGCCCTTTTATTCTGTCATTTTTACCTCGTAATTTACGAGTTTTCGTCCAGAAAGCGAGGTCTTTTTTATGTTGTAGGTAATCAGAAAGCATTCTTGACATGATTCCAAAGTAAGCGTTGCCAAGTTGATCAGTCGGGCTATGGGAACGGTAATTGAGGTTTATATCATTTTAACCTGGCCCAGCCGATCAAAGATAAACTTGGGCAAGATGGCGGTGAAACGCTAGCATCTTTGTGAGATAAACATGTGCAGAGATTCAGGTAGGCAGGGTTTCTTTCTCTTTTTTTCCCCCCTGGAAGATGAGACTCTTGTGACAATGGAGAAATTAATCACGAAGATGTAACTTGCAGCTGGAGTCGTATCCGTTAGTTTCTTCACGAAGCCAGTTTCAGGTAACATGTTAATTCAGCTACAAAAAACAGGAAAGGTTTTTTTATTAAATTTATTGGCAACTCCTGGTGTATACGAATTCATTCATTCATTCATTCATTCATTGGCATGCCCCTACGGAACCTGCCTTCCTAACAGCTCTCTTGAAAGCCTCTCGTTTGTAAGTAAGATGCCCTGCTGCTGATGCATCCATTCGCAGATATTCAACAATGTCTTGTTGCATCGTCTCCTTGGTCTTCCTCTCTTTCTTCTTTTTTTTGTTTTTGTTTTTACACGAATATAACAATTTATTAAATGGCATTTAATAACTAGGTTACGAAAATCATTTAGTTATGAATTTAATCGTCTCTCTCAGCAATCTCTGACTGTGGATGATGCATACTTCAAGAACGATTACTCTTTAGTTGTGTCGAGCATCCATTTTTACGGCTTGGGTCTATTGGGTGGCGACGACAGTGAAATGTAACGATTTAACCACGTCTGGCTTCTTTCTAATGCAGTTCATTGTCACTGTTTCCAAGTTGATGATTTATGTCCCAACCTCTAAAAATGGGTAGAAGAGAAATCTGGGAAGGTAAAGCGGTCAGGCGTGATACTGAACACATCACACTTTCATGTGCCGAAGGTGAGGGAAAATACGGGCCTAACAATGTATTCCCCAGTATGTCTTAATGCCATGGAAACAGGAATTTTAACTTTACCTTTTATACGAGGGGCGTTCAGAAAGTAATGCACCACATCGTTTTACTCAGGAGATGTTTATAAAAAAATCACGAAATTTATACACAATAAACATGGATATGTCATGTAAACATCGATATTATTCAATATAATCCCCATCAACTTGTACGGCTTTACGTCAGAGAAACAAGTGCATGTTTTCCTAACACGTACCAGATTTTCTCTTGATTATGTAGCCATTTCTTCGCTGCATGAATCACTCCTTCGTTATCTTCAGTTCTTACCCTTCGGAGTGCATTTTTAAGTAGACCAAATAGATGGAAATCAGAGGGTACCAAATCGGGACTATAGGGTGGATGGGGTAGTACAGTCCAACCCAATTTGGTGATTGCTTCCCGTGTTGCCAGACTTGTGTGAGGGCACGCATTGTCGTGAAGGAGAAGCAGGTCTGCTGGATTCTTGTGTGGCTGAACTCTGCGAAAATGTTGAGTTTTTTCAATGTCTTAATGTAAGCTTGCGTATTGATTGTCTCCCCTCTTAGCATAACATCCACAAGAATCAAACCTTCAATGCCCCCAAAAGACAGTGATCATGACCTTTCCAGCTGAAGGAGTTGTCTTGAATTTCTTTCTTCGTGGTGACTGCGGATGATGCCACTCCACTTATTGATTCTTTGATTCTCTGAACCCAGCAACTGATTGTACTCCTGTCGGCTGCAAAACTTCCATACCCATCACATAGACGCTTGTGAATGTTCACAACAGTTTCCTTCTCTGCAACGAGAAATTCTATCACAATTCGCTGCTTATACCGCAAGTTTCTAACACGCTCCATTTCAACGGTTAGGACAGCCATATTTTTTGGCCGGTTGCGGTGCAGTTTGGTTCACACAATCAGCACATGCCATATTTAAAGTGTGCAAAATTGCATGCTTCTATCTTCATTATTCTCCGAAAAAAAATGATGCGGTGCATTACTTTCTGAACGCCCCTCGTATAAACGCACTTTCAATGTCATACATTAATAATTTAATTTACAAATGGGAGATCGGTGACAAAATATAATGATTAAAACATTAGTCAAGAGATTATTGTCATGTTCATGGCCACCGTCACCAAACACTGAGTGACTAAATCATAATCTCTGCGAGAAATTCACCTGCTAGGTGAGTCATGTCCCCGACAAGCGAATGCCATGCTAGAGAAAGCGCCTGCTCACAACACGAACAAGCTGAACACGCTTGTCATTTCATGTTGAGTGCTCACTTTTAAAATCTATACCAACCGGAAGTCCGTTTTTTTGTGCATATCTTCTCGAAATCACTTTGGTTATTCATGTCATAAACTTTATCATGTTTCGTCTCCGTTCTCTACACTGACAAAAAAATCCCGTCCCTCTCTATAAAATCAGTCATCGTTTCAGTATCTTCTTTCTTCACCTTCTTGTCTTTGCCCGACTTGTTGGAGTTGGAGAGTTCTCCGCGGCTGCCATAGCGGACGGCTTTCCATGTCCCAGAATGCAACCCGCTCTCTGAATGTGTTGGCAGTATGGTTCTCCTTGGGCACTGGTCTCAAATCCTTCATATTTTATTTCCAAACATCTCTTTAAGCCACAACAATTGTGAAGCTTCAGTGTAATTACATACATTCATGGCTTCACGGACAGTAATGCCGGCTTGTCATTTAGGAAACTGGGAGAAAATAGTTATAGCTTACAAGCAGGCATAAACTATAACACTCACAATAGTATGTATGTCCGCAAAGCAGAGGAAACATTGCTATTAGTAAAACTTTTCAGCTCAGCAATTCAAAAAATCTTGCCATATAAATATTTTCAAAGAGATTATCTGCCGCACGATTTAATTTATTGTAAATGAACATGAACATGAAAGCGAGTAAATTTATATCCGAAGGTTTTGCACTTTGTGCTTTAAAACAAAAATTGCATCTTTATTTTCCAATTTTCCAAATGAATGTTGAATAGACAGATGACACTTTTTATGGTACCAGACGTTGCGGACGCCATTGATGCAACACTTGTCCGTTTGTTGTCGAGGCTAGCCAGATCTCCTTCCCTAAGTCCACGTTATCAGTTCAGGAGGGTTTCACCTGTACTTCACGCAATGATATTTATGTTATCATGTGCAAACGTTGCGGTTTGAAGTACACAGGGGAGACTAGCTTACGCTTAGGAGATCGATTTCACCAGAATCTCAATGATATTTCTAAGAGGGCCTGGACACCTGTGGCTAAACATTTTTGCCTTAGTAACCACAGGGGTAAACAGGACATTTCTGTTAGTGCGATCGGCTCTTGTTCTGCTGATGTACGATCTCGGAGGGTCCTAGAACAGCGCCTTATTTTCCAGACTGGCTGTCTCCACCCAGCTGGAATTAACAATGTCTTCAGCTTTCTGTAACTTCTTTAGTTTTCTACTCTTTTTTTAAAACTCTATTTTCTTTCTCCTAGCTACCCCTCCCTACCACCACCCTCTTTTCTCTCTGACAACATATTGGTGTTTATAGGGTCTTGTCCTATTCACCTGTTTCACATTTTCTCCCTGCAGGTGTTTATGTTCTTCTTTCATTATCTCTCCGCGTCCCCCCCCCCTCCGATACCTCCTCTAGCGGCTGTCATGTTTCTATTGCCTTTCCCCCACCCCTTTCTACCACTTGTTTTCCTCCTCTCTCTCCACCTCTTCTTTACGATTGGCTCTATCGGGTATCCTTTGTTGTGGTCCGCGTGGTCCTTCTAAGACTAGGCATACATTTCCTACTCCTGGATGAGGCCACATTAAGATAAGTTCTTCGTTTTTGTGCGTGTGTGTGTTTGTGTGTGTGTGTCTCATTGTGCATGTAATCCTCGAAAAAGGCTCACGCAGAAATATCGAATGTTGTATGTTTTTCATTTATACATTCTCATACTTTCTATTCGTTCTTTCTCACTTTACTCACTCCCTCCCCCACTTTGTAAAACTGCACCATAACCTCTGTCTACCTTTATTATTTAAAGCAGTTTTACTGCAGTCGCCATTCCTTTTATCTAGAAAAATCTGGCACTGCCGACCAAAGGTCACGGTTACCATAGTGATAATTATTTCTATCTTGGAACCCAAACAAGGCCAAATGGTGAGCCTGAATATGGACTAAAGACTCTTCCCAATCAATAAGGTAGCATTTGAAAAAAAAACGTGTAGATTCATCCACAGGTACCTGCCAAAGTTAAAGAGAACTGGAGGTTTTTATACTTATAATTAACACTGGCTTATGTCCCGGCGTTGCCCGAGTAGTTTATGTGCAGGATAACACCATTTGTCGAGAGTGATTGGAGAATAAA
The DNA here is from genome assembly GCA_009760885.1 of Achatina immaculata. Classification (NCBI taxonomy): domain Eukaryota; kingdom Metazoa; phylum Mollusca; class Gastropoda; order Stylommatophora; family Achatinidae; genus Lissachatina; species Lissachatina immaculata. Next base: position 39,756,473 of record CM019702.1, on the reverse strand, counting down.
ATGCTAATCTGTCTACCTACCTACCTACCTACCTACCTACCTACCTACCTACCTACCTACCTACCTATTTACCTGACTGCCTGCCTGCCTGCCTACCTACCTACCTACCTACCTACCTGCCTGCCTGCTCGCCCGCCCGCCCGCCTACCTATCTACCTACCTACATACCTACCTAACTTACCTACCTACCTATTTACCTGACTGCCTGCCTGCCTTCCTGCCTACCTACCTAACCTACTTACCTACTTACCTACCTACCTACTTACCTACCTGCCTGCCTGCCTTCCTACCTACCTACCTAACCTACTTACCTGCTTACCTACCTACCTACCTACCTACTTACCGACCTGCCTGCCCGCCTGCCTGCCTGCCTACCTACCTACCCACCTACCTACCTGTCTACAGGCCCTATGAGAAGGACTGATCTTTGATCTTTATTTCTAAAGGGTTAAGATGGAGAGTCTAGCCAATACATCGCTGGAGTCCAGATGGCTTTCCGTCTTTTTTTTTTTTTTGGCGCGGGGGGGGGGGGGTGGCGAAGGGGCGGGGGTTCCCTGTTTTAAGGATATGGGGTGAAATAACGAATGAAAACATAATTACCAAACGGCCAGTCAGTTTATGTGTGTGTGGGAGAAGGAAAAAAAAGGGGAGGGTGAAGAGAAAAAGGGAAGTTTTGCACCAGCTTACAAGATTCCTGTCCAAGGCCTTGCCTGCAATCTTATTTAATAATGCACGTTAAATATTAGTTAGTACTAATACACTTGTATTTTCATACTGATAAAGTTATAGTCCTTATTTCATGCATACGTACGTGGAAAAAAAATGCATGAACTAATGTATAAATGCCCACCTGTCTATCTATCTGCTTGCCTGTACTATCTATTTTTCAACAAACACGCGTCCCATTCATTCGTTGGCGGATGCATTTTCATACAGTAATAAAAATATTTTTGTCAATACATTCATTAAGACGAATTTGCAGATGAACAAATATCTGAGCTTGTTGTACGAGTACACATCACTGGGGCTGATGGGAACCAACAACAACAACAACAACAACAACAAAACCCCAAATGAGCAAGACCTTCAAATGAGCAAGACCTTCATATGAACCATCATCATCGGCACAACCACAAGAACAAAATAACATTGTAAAAATATTGTACGGTTTGTCGTAGACGGAGAAGAAAGACTACAGGGTATTCTTGCAAGAAGACGGGACAGTGAGCAACGAAAAAGTATGCTTTATTGAAGGATAAACACAGAAAACGGCAAACTATACTATATTTAATTATAAACCCTGAAAACGACAAACTATGCTATCTATTTAATTATAAACCAAGAAAACGACACACTATACTATATATTTAATTATAAACCATTAAAACGTAAATTATATTATATATTTAATTATAAACCCAGAAAACGACACACTATACTATATATCTAATTACAAACCCCGAAAACGACAAAGTATACTATATTTGATTATAAACCCCGAAAACAACAACTATACCATATTTAATTATAAACCATGAAAACGACATACTGTATTAAAATAATAAACCCTGAAAACAACAAACTATACTATATATTTAATGACAACACACTCCGCCCCAAACAAAAAACTATACTATATATTTAATGATAAAACCTGAGAAGAACAAACTATGCTAAGTATATATTTAATAATAAACCCTGAAAACTATAAAATATATTATATATTTAATGATAAACCCCAAAAAACGACAAACTATACTATATATTTAATGTTACCCCCCCCCCCCATGACAAACTATACTATATATTTAGTGGCAATCCAAAAAAAAAAACGACAACTGTGATATATTTAATGATAAACCCCCAGAAAATGACAAACTATACTATATTTAACGATAAACATTGAAAACTAGAAAAGTGTAATGAAAATGCATGGCCAGGCGCACTTCATTTTCAGTTTCCAAAAAAAAGATGAGACTTCTGGACAGAAAATGAATCACATTTAAACATGTAAGTGTATTTATTTTGTAATAAGCAAAATTCTTATTCTAAAATATATTTAGACCAACCAGAGAAGACCTGCAGTCAAAATACTGTTTGTTTCGTTGCTGCAGCGAAAACTGGCCAGAGGAGAGACGTTTAAAGGTAATAACGTTATAATTTACAATTAAGTTTGTTTTTTTTTATCAACAGTTTCCTGCAGTTTTACGCGTTCTATTGTAATGTTGAAGCGGTGTCAAGTGTGTGTACGTAAGAGAGCTCGGTCTCTCGCCAGATCATCTCTCTTACTCGACTAACACACCGGGCGTTAGCACTTGACCTTCTTCAGCCTAGAGGTAGGAGAGAGAGAGAGAGAGAGGGAGAGAGGAAGGAGAGAGAGAGGAAGGAGAGAGGGGGGAGCAGCATTCGTTTGATATCAGCGCTTACGTACTGGCTTGACAGCCCCAGATGGTTGTTGTTCAGCGAAAGACCACGGATGTACCTCCCTTGTTTGTTGTTATTAATGTTATGAAGACGGCGGGACATGGGCGAACCCCCAACTCCTCTCCCCCCCCCCCCCGGTAATGATTAAACATGAACATTCTGCTGCTGCTGCTACGATAGACGCAGGGAACTGTTTCCCCCCCCCCCCCTTGGCTAGGTTTTCTCTTCCTGGTTTTTCTTTTTCCTCTTTCCTTCGCTGATTTATTGCTTGTTCTTGCGGCTGATGTTTCCAACTTGCTTCTTCATGATGGCTGTATCACATGTACCATATGATGGCTGTATCACATGTACCATATGGTGGCTGCATCACGCGTTTCACGGGTTGTCTATATCACACATTCCACGTGGTGGTTATTATTGGCCAAAAAGCTTATGAAGCCCATAAAGGAATGCTCAGACAAAACTTGAATCAAACTGCTTGAACTGTGAAAGCATGAAAGCGTGATCCAAGTGGGCGGTTATGAAATACAGAGAGCCATGCAGATTGTGGAAGCAAATGGGTCAAACTTCCAAAGTCTTCGAATTCATTATTGTAAAAGGTAAAATTCCACTTTCCTTGCCATTAAGGCATATCAGGAATAAGGTTTTGGGCCCTTATTTCCTTGACCTTCGACACATGAAAGTCTGATGTGGTCAGTATCACGCTTGGCCGCATTTACCTTCCCATATTTTTTTTAGAGGCTGGGTGAACCCCGGAGCCTTTTTTTTTTTTTTTGGTGTGTACCAGAACAAAAAAATCCCACTGCTGGGACTCGAACCCGATACCACCGGATTAGTAAACCTCATTATTTTACTGCATTTAATTTTTATTAGTGATTTCCTATAGCTTTTATGCGCTGTGATGTAGTGTACTGTGACTGGCAGCCAAAGTAGGGAAACAGAACTAGAGAAAACTGCCGCACAAACACTTGTAAGATGAACAGTGACTTTCTCCATCTTTAGTGTCCTCATTCGTTCTTGTTGCGTTTTATTTACCCCGGGCTCTGAAGCCTGTATGATGGGTTCAACTGTTCTGTGTCTCAGTATGATGGGCTCAGATGTTCTGTGTCTCAGTATGATGGGCTCAGATGTTCTGTGTCTCAGTATGATGGGCTCAGATGTTCTGTGTCTCAGTATGATGGGCTCAGATGTTCTGTGTCTCAGTATGATAGGCTCAGATGTTCTGTGTCTCAGTATGATGGGCTCAGATGTTCTGTGTCTCAGTATGATGGGCTCAGATGTTCTGTGTCTCAGTATGATGGGCTCAGATGTTCTGTGTCTCAGTATGATAGGTTCAACTGTTCTGTGTCTCAGTATGATGGGCTCAGATGTTCTGTGTCTCAGTATGATAGGCTCAGATGTTCTGTGTCTCAGTATGATGGGCTCAGATGTTCTGTGTCTCAGTATGATAGGCTCAGATGTTCTGTGTCTCACTATGATGGGCTCAGATGTTCTGTGTCTCACTATGATGGGCTCAGATGTTCTGTGTCTCAGTATGATGGGCTCAGATGTTCTGTGTCTCAGTATGATAGGCTCAGATGTTCTGTGTCTCACTATGATGGGCTCAGATGTTCTGTGTCTCAGTATGATGGGCTCAGATGTTCTGTGTCTCACTATGATGGGCTCAGATGTTCTGTGTCTCAGTATGATGGGCTCAGATGTTCTGTGTCTCAGTATGATAGGCTCAGATGTTCTGTGTCTCACTATGATGGGCTCAGATGTTCTGTGTCTCACTATGATGGGCTCAGATGTTCTGTGTCTCAGTATGATGGGCTCAGATGTTCTGTGTCTCAGTATGATAGGCTCAGATGTTCTGTGTCTCAGTATGATGGGCTCAGATGTTCTGTGTCTCAGTATGATAGGCTTAGATGTTCTGTGTCTCAGTATGATGGGCTCAGATGTTCTGTGTCTCACTATGATGGGCTCAGATGTTCTGTGTCTCAGTATGATGGGCTCAGATGTTCTGTGTCTCAGTATGATGGGCTCAGATGTTCTGTGTCTCAGTATGATAGGCTCAGATGTTCTGTGTCTCACTATGATGGGCTCAGATGTTCTGTGTCTCACTATGATGGGCTCAGATGTTCTGTGTCTCAGTATGATGGGCTCAGATGTTCTGTGTCTCAGTATGATAGGCTCAGATGTTCTGTGTCTCAGTATGATGGGCTCAGATGTTCTGTGTCTCAGTATGATAGGCTTAGATGTTCTGTGTCTCAGTATGATGGGCTCAGATGTTCTGTGTCTCAGTATGATGGGCTCAGATGTTCTGTGTCTCAGTATGATAGGCTCAGATGTTCTGTGTCTCAGTATGATAGGCTCAGATGTTCTGTGTCTCAGTATGATAGGCTCAGATGTTCTGTGTCTCACTATGATGGGCTCAGATGTTCTGTGTCTCACTATGATGGGCTCAGATGTTCTGTGTCTCAGTATGATAGGCTCAGATGTTCTGTGTCTCAGTATGATAGGCTCAGATGTTCTGTGTCTCACTATGGTGGGCTCAGATGTTCTGTGTCTCACTATGATGGGCTCAGATGTTCTGTGTCTCACTATGATGGGTTCAGATGTTCTGTGTCTCACTATGATGGGTTCAGATGTTCTGTGTCTCACTATGATGGGCTCAGATGTTCTGTGTCTCAGTATGATGGGTTCAGATGTTCTGTGTCTCAGTATGATGGGCTCAGATATTCTGTGTCTCAGTATGATGGGTTCAGATGTTCTGTGTCTCAGTATGATGGGCTCAGATGTTCTGTGTCTCACTATGATGGGTTCAACTGTTCTGTGTCTCACTATGATGGGTTCAGATGTTCTGTGTCTCACTATGATGGGTTCAGATGTTCTGTGTCTCACTATGATGGGTTCAGATGTTCTGTGTCTCACTATGATGGGCTCAGATGTTCTGTGTCTCAGTATGATGGGCTCAGATGTTCTGTGTCTCACTATGATAGGTTCAACTGTTCTGTGTCTCAGTATGATGGGCTCAGATGTTCTGTGTCTCAGTATGATAGGTTCAACTGTTCTGTGTCTCAGTATGATGGGCTCAGATGTTCTGTGTCTCAGTATGATAGGTTCAACTGTTCTGTGTCTCAGTATGATGGGCTCAGATGTTCTGTGTCTCACTATGATGGGCTCAGATGTTCTGTGTCTCACTATGATGGGTTCAGATGTTCTGTGTCTCAGTATGATGGGCTCAGATGTTCTGTGTCTCACTATGATGGGTTCAACTGTTCTGTGTCTCACTATGATGGGTTCAGATGTTCTGTGTCTCACTATGATGGGTTCAGATGTTCTGTGTCTCACTATGATGGGTTCAGATGTTCTGTGTCTCACTATGATGGGCTCAGATGTTCTGTGTCTCAGTATGATGGGCTCAGATGTTCTGTGTCTCACTATGATAGGTTCAACTGTTCTGTGTCTCAGTATGATGGGCTCAGATGTTCTGTGTCTCAGTATGATAGGTTCAACTGTTCTGTGTCTCAGTATGATGGGCTCAGATGTTCTGTGTCTCAGTATGATAGGTTCAACTGTTCTGTGTCTCAGTATGATGGGCTCAGATGTTCTGTGTCTCACTATGATGGGCTCAGATGTTCTGTGTCTCACTATGATGGGCTCAGATGTTCTGTGTCTCAGTATGATAGGCTCAGATGTTCTGTGTCTCACTATAATGGATTCAGCTGTTCTATGTCTCACTATGATGGGCTCAGATGTTATGTGTCTCAGTATGATAGGCTCAGATGTTTTGTGTCTCAGTATGATGGGCTCAGATGTTCTGTGTCTCAGTATGATGGGCTCAGATGTTCTGTGTCTCAGTATGATTGGATCAGATGTTCTGTGTCTCAGTATGATGGGCTCAGATGTTCTGTGTCTCAGTATGATGGGCTCAGATGTTCTGTGTCTCAGTATGATAGGCTCAGATGTTTTGTGTCTCAGTATGATGGGCTCAGATGTTCTGTGTCTCAGTATGATAGGCTCAACTGTTCTGTGTCTCAGTATGATGGGCAACTGTTCTGTGTCTCAGTATGATGGGCTCGACTGTTCTATGTCTCAATATGTTGGGCTCAGATGTTCTGTGTTCAGTATTATGGGCTCAGATGTTCTATGTCTCAGTATGATGGGCTCGACTGTTATGTGTCTCAGTATGACGGACTCAACCGTTCTATGTCTCAGTATGACGGACTCGACTGTTCTGTGTCTCAGAACATAGTATCGTGGCTATAAAAAAGCTAGTAGCAGCAGTTGGTTCTGGACTTCTTTCAGTCAATGTTCTTTTTGAGCTGTGCGGAAGCGTCGGTGCGCAGGCAAAAAAATTAAGCCGCGCTCGAAGTTTTACACGCCCCGCAATAAAATAGATAAATAAAACTGATACTTTAAAAAAAATTATGCTCTAAGTGCTAAGGGAAAAAAAAGTGGTACATGTGTTTTTCTTCCTGGTTCCCTTTGATTTTAATATTTTTTTTATACGAGAATCTTAAATTATATTTTGTAACTTGACGTTATGAAGCACATTTGCAGTCATTTCGTTTCTTTTCTTTTCTGTTTGAGATTATACTTGCTCACAGGTTGAAAATTTCGTGCACGAACAGAAAAACCTTAAAGAACTCGTTTCTTCCAATGAGTGGTTGGTCCTTATGGGTTTCTGTCGACTCTTGTTGTCCCAGCAGGCTGCTGCAATTTGCGCTCTAAACGTGAGCACGTTTGAGGCCAGTGTACTATTACCTGCTTGTAGCTGAATATTGCCCTATGGTTTAGACGTGTAATGCTGTCTTGCGCGCATGCGTGCGTGTGTGTGTGAGTAATTAGCAACATGGAGATCCTCTGGAATAAAATAAAACCACGTAAGTCACCAAGAAAATGGTGGAATGATTAGCTATGAGCGGGAACGAGCACTTGGAAATTCATTGAAGACATACGGAGCCACCAGCGGCTGTTAGGAAAGTTTAAGGTGCATACATAAATACATAAAAGGGGACAATGTCACTGTCACCCGGTCATAGGACCGCACCTGGTCAAGGCACTGCTCTGCCTTCAAGCAGGGGCTGAGTACAATATTTACTTCCTTAATGAGCACAGTTTAAGATGAGGCACTTCACACAAGCTTGAGCCAACTGAGAGGACTGTTTTCTTTTTGTACTGAAACTTAAGAAAGCCGTCATATCTCACTTCCAAGCTTGCGTAAAACGCAATTTCCAATACCCTCTTCATCACAACACCACCAGCCAAGAGGCTTCGGGTAATAATTATTGAAATAAGAAGTCACTGAAATAATAATAATAATAACAGAATAACAAGAGTGCAGTTTTCAGAAAAAATAATTGTATATCGCCGCAGATACTTTGTCGCAGGTGCCTTCTCATTTTTTTGTCACAGTAGCCACGTCGCACACGACTATAATAAATTGTCCACATAAACTTTGACAAAATAACTATAAATAATTGTCCACACATACTTTGACAAAATAACTAGAAGTAATTGTCCACATAAATGTTGACAAAATAACTATAAATAATTGTCCACACATACTTTGACAAAATGACTATAAGTAATTGTCCTCAGAAACTGCACAAAAATGACCTTAAGTAAATGGCCTCCCCACCCCAAAATGGACAAAAAGACTGCAAATTGTGGGTCCAGGGGTACTGTATAAGGCGCAAGCTGCAGGTACAGAGGTAGAACAGATGTACTGTATAAGGCGCAAGCTGCACGTACAGAGGTAGAACAGATGTACTGTATAAGGCGCAAGCTGCACGTACAGAGGTAGAACAGATGTACTGTATAAGGCGCAAGCTGCACGTACAGAGGTAGAACAGATGTACTGTATAAGGCGCAAGCTGCAGGTACAGAGGTAGAACAGATGTACTGTATAAGGCGCAAGCTGCACGTACAGAGGTAGAACAGATGTACTGTATAAGGCGCAAGCTGCACGTACAGAGGTAGAACAGATGTACTGTATAAGGCGCAAGCTGCACGTACAGAGGTAGAACAGATGTACTGTATGAGGTGCAAGCTGCAGGTACAGAGGTAGAATAGATGTACTGTATAAGGGGCAAGCTGCACGTACAGAGGTAGAATAGATGTACTGTATGAGGTGCAAGCTGCAGGTACAGAGTTGTAGAATAGATGTACTGTATGAGGTGCAAGCTGCAGGTACAGAGTTTATACTGTATAAGGCGCAAGCTGCACGTACAGAGGTAGAATAGATGTACTGTATAAGGCACAAGCTGCAGGTACAGAGGTGGAATAGATGTACTGTATAAAGCGCAAGCTGCACGTACAGAGGTAGAATAGATGTACTGTATGAGGTGCAAGCTGCAGGTACAGAGGTGGAATAGGTATCCTGTATAAGGCACAAGCTGCAGGTACAGAGGTGGAATAGGTATACTGTATAAGGCACAAGCTGCAGGTACAGAGGTAGAATAGATGTACTGTATAAGGCACAAACTGCAGGTACAGAGGTGGAATAGATATACTGTATAAGGCACAAGCTGCAGGTACAGAGGTGGAAAGTTTACAGAAACTTGAACAAGGACTGTAAATAATTACCCGCAGAAATCTGGATGAAAGTGACTATGTTGTTGTCACGCACAAAAATTTGCGAGAAAAAAAAAAAGAAAGAGAAATTGAACGCAACTGGTGGCGTTGTTGGCGCATAAATATGTTTGTGATAACAATGGGACAAATTCCTGAAGGAAACTGTTTATCAGTAGGTCAGAAATTCCTGAACTATTTCCTGGTGCGTAAATAATGTAAAGTTTCCCCGCCAGCGGAGGAATACCGAACGTTCTCGTATTGTGGCGTACATAGCAACCTTTACAGCGCTTACCTGTATCTGAAATATGACGTGACCCCTGATTACAGAGTTAACAAACCACCTGACCTCTGATTACAGGCCACGTGTTCAGCTGTCTTTCGATGTTTTGTTTTCCTCTTTTTTTTTTTTTAACCATCAGCTCTTTCGGAGCCTGCTATGTATACTAACAGATTAGCAGAATACAAGCGCAGGTTTGAGCACACAAAATATACGTTTTACATATACTAATTTAGAGACTGGCTGCGTAGAAACTCGCGAACGATGCTAAAGAACAGGACATTTATGTCTTAAAATTAGGTTCAACCTCCGTGGAAGGACTGGAACTTCATGGATGTGTTTACATTCTACCTTGCAGATTCATCTTGAATGTCTCCGCTTAGTAACAACCTACAGTCTCTGTATAACATACACATCGAATAGATGTTTTATCACAAATCTATGGCAAAGTAATGTTATGACCGTGTTCTCATTCAAGAAGCCATTGCTCTTTCCCATTTGGGGAAATAAGCAAAAGCACTGACAGCTGAAAATGAAGGTAAACAAAAAAGGTTGGGAATGACAGCAATGTCGATGCTCTTATTAATCCATCCCTTTTTTTTTGGTTTGCTTGTTTGTTCCTGCCGTTAAAAACTGAGTTACTTTTATTTATAAAAAAAATAGTTTTTCTATCCAGGCATCTACTTGGAAAACCTGATTAATTTCTAATGTAGCACAGCTTGCGTCTTATACAGTACATCTTTTCTATCACTATATCTGTCACTTACGCTTTATACAGTACATCTATTCTATCTCTGTACCATGCAGCTTGCGTCTTATACAGCACATCTTTTCTACCACTATATCTGTAACTTACGCTTTATACAGTACATCTTTTCTACCCCTGTAAACGGTGATTGCGCTTTATACAATACACGTATTCTACCCCTGGACCTACAACTTGCGCCTTATATAGTACATCTTTTCTACCTCTCGACCTACAACTTGCGCCTTATATAGTACATCTTTTCTACCTCTCGACCTACAACTTGCGCCTTATATAGTACATCTTTTCTACCTCTCGACCTACAACTTGCGCCTTATATAGTACATCTTTTCTACCTCTCGACCTACAACTTGCGCCTTATATAGTACATCTTTTCTACCTCTCGACCTACAACTTGCGCCTTATATAGTACATCTTTTCTACCTCTCGACCTACAACTTGCGCCTTATATAGTACATCTTTTCTACCCCTGGACTCACAACTTGCGCCTTATATAGTACATCTTTTCTACCACTGGACTCACAACTTGCGCCTTATATAGTACATCTTTTCTACCCCTGGACTCACAACTTGCGCCTTATATAGTACATCTTTTCTACCCCTGGACTCACAACTTGCGCCTTATATAGTACATCTTTTCTACCTCTCGACCTACAACTTGCGCCTTATATAGTACATCTTTTCTACCTCTCGACCTACAACTTGGGCCTTATATAGTACATCTTTTCTACCTCTCGACCTACAACTTGCGCCTTATATAGTACATCTTTTCTACCCCTGGACCTACAACTTGCGCCTTATATAGTACATCTTTTCTACCTCTCGACTCACAACTTGCGCCTTATATAGTACATCTTTTCTACCCCTGGACCCACAACTTGCGCCTTATATAGTACATCTTTTCTACCCCTGGACCTACAACTTGCGCCTTATATAGTACATCTTTTCTACCCCTGGACCCACAACTTGCGCCTTATATAGTACATTTTCTACCCCTGGACCTACAACTTGCGCCTTATATAGTACATCTTTTCTACCCCTGGACCCACAACTTGCGCCTTATATAGTACATCTTTTCTACCCCTGGACCTACAACTTGCGCCTTATATAGTACATCTTTTCTACCCCTGGACCTACAACTTGCGCCTTATATAGTACATCTTTTCTACCCCTGGACCCACAACTTGCGCCTTATATAGTACATCTTTTCTACCCCTGGACCCACAACTTGCGCCTTATATAGTACATCTTTTCTACCCCTGGACCTACAACTTGCGCCTTATATAGTACATCTTTTCTACCCCTGGACCCACAACTTGCGCCTTATAGTACATCTTTTCTACCCTTGGACCCACAACTTGCGCCTATATAGTACATCTTTTCTACCCTTGGACCCACAACTTGCGCCTTTTTTAATCATTCAATATTTTGGTTTCTATTTCCGATCAGCCGTGCTTCGCCCACGCGTTTCCGGATGTGTTGGCTTCTAAAAGCAGCCAAAACGCGTCACCGTTTCGGCAAGAACCATTAGGAAAACAACCCAGCAAAGTATGCCCATTAGCCAGGAGCTTCACACGTGAAAGCCATTCCTTCTTCACTCCCAGCCAAAGAAGCAAACCTTCTTGGGCATCGCTGGTCACTATTAGAGCCGAGTATAGCCACTGAAGAAGTACTTCAATCAGAGGCGGCGGGAGACATTAAGACTAGCCCAGAAGACGACGTTATCAGTGGGTCTGTAGCAAGCTTTCGCCTTTCTTTGCCAGTAGAGCAACACTTTATTTAGTCGCCCTTAACTTAAGTAAACATCCAAATTCGGAACTACAGTTTTAGCTGCTGGCTAGAGAGAGAGAGAGAGAGAGAGAGAGTAAAAGCATTCCTAGCGTATAGTTTTGCGTTGCTTTGCTCAAGTTTTCTGAGGTTAATTTCTTCGGGTTGGTGTCTATAAACTTAATGCAGACCTTCCGTATTCAACTACTTGAAAATCCTTAATTTTAAAAAAATCCAGATATTTTCTGTAACTTGGAAAAGAATCTGTGGAGAGGAACAGACAGAACAACAAAAATAAGATTTTTAAGGGCATGCATCTTTCCCATCGCAACTTATGCTATGAGACCTGGACACTTAACAAAACAGCTGAGAAACACATAAATGCCTTTGAATGTAAGAACAGTTCAAGATTATTACAGAAAAGTTCTTCAAATATCATGGACACACAAAAAAGAACAAATATATCCGTACTACAAAAACTTAATATTGAAGAAGGCTGGCTAGTAGAGAGGATTAAAGAGAGAAAACTTAAATATTTTGGACACATTAAACGTCATGATAATCTAGAGAAAACCGTCTTGGAAGGGTACATATGGGAATAAGAAAGAGAGGAAGACCAAGGCGAAGATGGCTGCAATACATCGTTGATGATCTGCAAATGGATGCGTCAGCAGCAGGCCATCTTGCTCACAACCGAAAGGCCTACAGGAGAGCTGTTAGGGAGGCAAAGTTCCGCAAGGGACATGCAAATGAATGAATGAATGGTCTAACCATAAGCAGTTGAAACCAATCGGGGACCTTTGAGGAATACAACATCAGTGAAGGAAACGTAGACACAAATGAAGAACTCAGAGAATATGACAGACTGCTAGAGACGAAGTGAAATAATCTTAAACTGTTCTTTACCGGTCATAAAAAGCTGAGAGAAAAATGAGCGTATGATGAGACTGTAGACAACTTTGAGAGACTCGGCTGGAAAGACGTAGAATCATTGGGTACAGATACAATGATCATTAACCTGAACTCTAGAGGAGTTATTGTAGAAGTCCAGGAGTCGTGACCTCGGATGATCTTCAATAACGGAAACCTGTTCTGTTCTATATAGAGATGTCAGTATTATTTGTACATGTGTTGAAATTATTTCTGCAATTTAACCCTTTCACTACCAACAAGACAATGCGTCCGGCTGATAGTTGGACAAATACCGGTGGTAATAATTTAGTTACAAATCAGATATCTTAACGTCCGGCTGGTGGACTGGTTTTTAGGAGAGAAAAGTGGATCGACAGTGGTGGCAGCCATTTTTATTTTGATTAATGCTGAGATTAGCACGGTCACGTGAACACGTCTTGCAAGTGTTTGATCGATTTATTGTAGTTTTTAAAAATTACAGTATATTTTAGACAATATTTTCAACTGTTCTGCATACATTAACATTGGAAATAAGGATTAGTACAATTTTATTCCAATTTACGCATATTTTTATAATGTAACTATATGTTTTTATAACAAGTTGCATACACCGTTTCGGCAAGAACCATTAGGAAAACAACCCAGCAAAGTATGCCCATTAGCCAGGAGCTTCACACGTGAAAGCCATTCCTTCTTCACTCCCAGCCAAAGAAGCAAACCTTCTTGGGCATCGCTGGTCACTATTAGAGCCGAGTATAGCCACTGAAGAAGTACTTCAATCAGAGGCGGCGGGAGACATTAAGACTAGCCCAGAAGACGACGTTATCAGTGGGTCTGTAGCAAGCTTTCGCCTTTCTTTGCCAGTAGAGCAACACTTTATTTAGTCGCCCTTAACTTAAGTAAACATCCAAATTCGGAACTACAGTTTTAGCTGCTGGCTAGAGAGAGAGAGAGAGAGAGAGAGAGTAAAAGCATTCCTAGCGTATAGTTTTGCGTTGCTTTGCTCAAGTTTTCTGAGGTTAATTTCTTCGGGTTGGTGTCTATAAACTTAATGCAGACCTTCCGTATTCAACTACTTGAAAATCCTTAATTTTAAAAAAATCCAGATATTTTCTGTAACTTGGAAAAGAATCTGTGGAGAGGAACAGACAGAACAACAAAAATAAGATTTTTAAGGGCATGCATCTTTCCCATCGCAACTTATGCTATGAGACCTGGACACTTAACAAAACAGCTGAGAAACACATAAATGCCTTTGAATGTAAGAACAGTTCAAGATTATTACAGAAAAGTTCTTCAAATATCATGGACACACAAAAAAGAACAAATATATCCGTACTACAAAAACTTAATATTGAAGAAGGCTGGCTAGTAGAGAGGATTAAAGAGAGAAAACTTAAATATTTTGGACACATTAAACGTCATGATAATCTAGAGAAAACCGTCTTGGAAGGGTACATATGGGAATAAGAAAGAGAGGAAGACCAAGGCGAAGATGGCTGCAATACATCGTTGATGATCTGCAAATGGATGCGTCAGCAGCAGGCCATCTTGCTCACAACCGAAAGGCCTACAGGAGAGCTGTTAGGGAGGCAAAGTTCCGCAAGGGACATGCAAATGAATGAATGAATGGTCTAACCATAAGCAGTTGAAACCAATCGGGGACCTTTGAGGAATACAACATCAGTGAAGGAAACGTAGACACAAATGAAGAACTCAGAGAATATGACAGACTGCTAGAGACGAAGTGAAATAATCTTAAACTGTTCTTTACCGGTCATAAAAAGCTGAGAGAAAAATGAGCGTATGATGAGACTGTAGACAACTTTGAGAGACTCGGCTGGAAAGACGTAGAATCATTGGGTACAGATACAATGATCATTAACCTGAACTCTAGAGGAGTTATTGTAGAAGTCCAGGAGTCGTGACCTCGGATGATCTTCAATAACGGAAACCTGTTCTGTTCTATATAGAGATGTCAGTATTATTTGTACATGTGTTGAAATTATTTCTGCAATTTAACCCTTTCACTACCAACAAGACAATGCGTCCGGCTGATAGTTGGACAAATACCGGTGGTAATAATTTAGTTACAAATCAGATATCTTAACGTCCGGCTGGTGGACTGGTTTTTAGGAGAGAAAAGTGGATCGACAGTGGTGGCAGCCATTTTTATTTTGATTAATGCTGAGATTAGCACGGTCACGTGAACACGTCTTGCAAGTGTTTGATCGATTTATTGTAGTTTTTAAAAATTACAGTATATTTTAGACAATATTTTCAACTGTTCTGCATACATTAACATTGGAAATAAGGATTAGTACAATTTTATTCCAATTTACGCATATTTTTATAATGTAACTATATGTTTTTATAACAAGTTGCATACACTTATATATTATACAAATGGTGTATTGGACAAGATCTCCTACTGGTTATACAAGTACAAATGTCTGCACCCCCTCTTCATTTCTTCTTAGAAAGACCAAAAGGCTAACGATCTTCAAAGTTATGGAATTTCTATAAGTCGATTGTCAGTCAGATACGTCATATGGATATTGTCAGTCAGATATGTAATACCATATGGCGATTGTCAGTCAGATATGTCATATCATATGATGATTATCAGTCAGAAATGTCATATGGTTATTGTCAGTCAGATATGTCATATGATGATTGTCAGTGGATGAATGCCAGTCAGATATGTCATATGATGATTGTCAGTCAGATATGTCATATGTTTGTGGTGATGAGCAGCACTTTGGCCATATTTTACAATATTACCATTAGGACACACATGACTGTGACTGTGGCTGTAACTGTGGCTGTGTCAGTGGCTGTGACTATGACTGTGTCTGTGACTGTGACTATGACTGTGTCTGTGTCTGTGTCTGTGACTGTGTCTGTGTCTGTGACTGTGACTGTGGCTGTGTCAGTGGCTGTGACTGTGAATGTGGCTGTGACTGTGGCTGTGAATGTGACTGTGACTGTGTCTGTGGCTGTGGCTGTGACTGTGACTGTGGCTGTGAATGTGACTGTGACTGTGACTGTGGCTGTGACTGTGACTGTGGCTGTGAATGTGTCTGTGTCTGTGACTATGACTGTGGCTGTGACTGTGACTGTGTCTGTGACTGTGACTGTGACTGTGTCTGTGACTGTGGCTGTGACTGTGACTGTGGCTGTGACTATGACTGTGTCTGTGACTATGGCTGTGACTATGACTGTGTCTGTGACTGTGTCTGTGACTATGGCTGTGACTATGACTGTGTCTGTGACTGTGTCTGTGACTATGACTGTGACTATGGCTGTGTCTGTGACTATGGCTGTGACTATGACTGTGTCTGTGACTATGGCTGTGACTATGACTGTGTCTGTGACTGTGGCTGTGACTATGACTGTGTCTGTGACTATGGCTGTGACTATGACTGTGTCTGTGACTGTGGCTGTGACTGTGACTGTGACTGTGTCAGTGGCTGTGACTGTGACTGTGACTGTGACTATGGCTGTGTCAGTGGCTGTGACTGTGACTGTGGCTGTGGCTGTGACTGTGGCTGTGACTGTGGCTGTGACTGTGACTGTGGCTGTGAATGTGACTGTGACTGTGACTGTGGCTGTGACTGTGACTGTGACTGTGGCTGTGGCTGTGACTGTGAATGTGGCTGTGACTGTGACTGTGGCTGTGACTGTGGCTGTGAATGTGACTGTGACTGTGACTGTGACTGTGGCTGTGGCTGTGACTGTGACTGTGGCTGTGACTGTGACTGTGACTGTGGCTATGGTTGTGGCTGTGGCTGCGATTGTGACTGTGACTGTGGCTGTGGCTGTGGTTGTGGCTATGACTGTGGCTGTGGCTGCGATTGTGACTGTGACTGTGGCTGTGGTTGTGGTTGTGGCTATGACTGTGGCTGTGGCTGCGATTGTGACTGTTGCTACAGAACTAGAAAACCGAAACTGATACTTCAGGCAGAATATTGCTACAGCACAGAGTCGTGTATGGAGTGGAGACTGATATGTGGCATTTTGTGATGGAATATTCGAGAAGTTTTCTGTTTAGAAAGTGCAATAAAGTGACTGCTTCTGGTCCCACGGTGTTGATTTGTTGTCTGTTATAAAAGTTCTGTCAATGGCATGGGCTGCCAAGATGCCAAGGCCACGGCAAACACAGCCACAATAACAGACTAGGATCCACGAATAACAGACTAGGATCCACGAATAACAGACTAGAATTATGTACTACAAAATGAGGATGCTTTGAACCGTCCGACTAGTTCAGTCGGTAGAGCAGGAGTTTCTTGATATAGGGGTTATGGGTTCGACCTCATTAATGGTGAAGTTTTTTTTTTTTACGTTTTAAAGTTATACTTTAGATTATGTCACTATTTACTTGTCTTTAATAAGAACAATTATACTTTTAACTTTTAGAAAAGCTAGCAGTTTCGCATGTCCACTGACCTTTTGTCCCGGACGGAGTAAACATTCCGCCCCGAATTCGGTTAGGACCCTGCCCTCACTGTCCGTCCTGGCTCGACCCAGGAGCAGGAATTAGAAGAAAGATTCGCTTGAAATATTTCCCCCCACAAAGCTGGACAGGTAACAAGTCGGCGGAAGTGCCGTACAGTGTCAATCTAGGGTCACACAACGTGCGAATAGCATGTGCCAATAGACACAGCCTGTCTGTTTTGCCTGATTTTGTCCACTTATTTGCAATTGTCTAGCTTTATGTCATTATCTTTGTCTCATTTCGTGCAGTTTTCTGTAATTTTATAACCTTGTGTCCCCGTTATTGCTCAACTTTATGCAATTATTTGTAATTGTGTAACTTTGCGTCTTCTTCGTGTGACCTGCCCTTCCCAGAACGTTGTTCCTCTCAATGATTGACGTGCAGTCTTGCGCAAGTTGACCAGCGTCTCGCGATGACATATTCAGACTTCCTGTGATGTCCTGGGTCCACCTGCGGCGATATAGTTCTTTTTCTCTTTTGCTGGGCACCGTTCTTTCTAGTATCAATCTCTGCAAACCATTGTGTCTTTTGATGGGGCCCAATGCTTATTTCTATGTATACTTTAAATCCTAATATTACTTATATGGATTAGAGAGGAATGGTGGGGGGCCCAGTACATTATTTAACCCAGGGGCCTCCAATGATGTTAAGACGGGCCTGTGGCCACCACCCAAAAAAAAAAAAATCAGCGGTTTTCATCTTGTACAGATGATGTTCACGCGGAGACGTTTGTGTGAACAAATAAGATGCAGGACGGCTTCGCATTAAACTACACATATATGCTTATATTTTTAAACAACTTATTTTGTAACCTCTGATGGATTACACAGGTAAAGAACAAATTAGAAGGTAGCTAAAAATGCCTTTTACCGTAATTAAAGTTGCACTTTTAAAATATCGTATGATATCCTCATTTGTCACAAGTCTATTTCCTGTCAGACATTATCTGAATGACTGAAATCGTCTACCGTCCATCTTCGCCGTATCCGAATTTAAAGTGAGGTCTTCTTCTTCTTCTTCTTCTTCTTCATACAACTTCTATACCCCTGAAGTAATCGGTGATCAGCTGGAGTTCGTATACACCCCCAATGAGCTTTTCATAGACTGGCACAGTTACTGACCTCATCTGTTTTCTGCTGTGGTCTGATGTGACTTGCACGGAGACCGAAAATAAGAACATGTCCTTCTGTTCTGAACTGGTAGTAGGCGACCTTCTGAGGCCCCATTGCTCTTCTGCTCATTGATTCTTTTATATGTTACTTCTGTCGCTGACGTAGCCACCTCATATGTTATACTTGTATGTGTCTGTGATAATCTGCTACCTTCTTTTTTCCAGGATGTCAGCTGTTTCTCTCAAAGAGGCCTGCGTTTATTCAGTAAAATATATAGAAGCAAACAAGCACGAAGTGAAGCATACAAAGAAAAACATGCCAGAACTTGAAAAAACACAAAAGAAAAAGACAATGACTCTCATCACAGTGTGAAACTCAAGTGAGTTAGCGAACTTGGCGTGCTGCATGCACATCAAAAATATGCCTTACGGTGGAGCATTTCCATTAGAATTCTTCATCTCAGCATTGATTCAATGATTCCATTATCTACTTATGCGATTTCCTTTAAATGTCCCGTTCCTTTCTTTGAAAAGAAAGAATCTGACAAGATATAAATAAACTGAATATTGGTTTAGCCCGAAATGTGACATAATTCAATTTGGTTTACTTTTCCGAGGAAACCTGGCCCCAGTATTAAGTGTTTTTTTTTTATATCGCGGAGAACAGTGATGAAATCTATGGTATTCCTTGGAGATTTGAGAAGAAATTTGGAGGAAGTCATTGAAAAACTGTCTTTATTTTCACAAACCAATCCCTGAAAAATTTGTTACTTTGTTTTTTATTTCAGTAATGAATGTGAAGTTTTTTTTCCCCTAATTACTGAGCGCTTTGACGAAGTGCGGTATTTTTACGACAGTTGTTAACATGGCAAGCTTGTGTGTAATGAGCCTGCGTGTGTGGGCATTCTGGTGTGCCTGGCTGTGCAGGCAGTTGTTCTCCCTTTTCAGGGGCGGTTTTCCCCAGTTCTAGTTTGTCAAACAACAGGGCGATTTTAGGATTACGTAGAAGGTCACATGCCTATAATGTTACTAATGAGTTAACAGTATATGAAGGTCTGGTAGTCACAAAGAATCCACCAGCATACAGTATAAAATTAAACGGAGCTATTCTAAAGCAGGTGCAGAAATTCAAGTACCTTGGAGCAGTAATAACTTCAGATGGGAAATGCAGAATAGGCCAAACAAAGACTGCATTTCAGAGAATGAGAAACATATTAGCTAACACATCCTTATCAATGACTGTTAGAAAACGAGTCCTAAAATGCTATATTGAACCTATCTTGTTATATGGAAGTGAATCATGGACAATAGGCAAGTCTGCACAAAAATCATTGGAAGCAGCAGAAATGTGGTTTATTAGAAGAATATGAAGAGCTGGAGAGATAAAAAACCTTGTCAAAAAAGATAAGAGAGAGACAATGTACTTTCATAGGACATGCAATGAGAAGAGGGGGCATTGAAAATATTATAACAACAGGAAAAATAGACAGAAGAAGGTCAAGAGGAAGACCAAGAGAAATGATACTGGACAGTCTAACGGGATGGTGTGAGAGGAGATCACCAACTGAACTGATGGCCTGCATGAAGGATCGTGTACTCTGGAGAAGCATAATAGCCAACGCCAGTCGGCACGGCACCTGATGATGATGATGATGATGATGGTAGTCACAAGCCTATAACAGTACTGGTGAGTTAACAGTACTTTAGAAGGTCGCACACATATAATAGTCCGATGAAAGAACAGTACTTGAGGATAAGGAAGAAGGCCACAAACCTGTAATTTTTAACACATTATATAATGAAAGTTGATGGGGACTTCAGTCAGATCCCTTGTCTCAAGCCCCGGCTATCTTTTCATTCTTTTGAAATGTTCTCTTCTGAGACAGAACATAGTCAGATGATCTGTCCCCGGAAACAGTTCTCATTGTTTGTGTAGAAGTAACAGCTTTCGAAGTACATTCCAGTACGTTGATCCAGTTCCAGTTAGTCACATATTTTACAGTATTTAACATTACACATACATGACATAACCTGTAGATATGTATCATTACTAGTTTATTTTGATTCACACATTTTTTTTTAGAGGGCGAATTCGCTATTTGATTTGGCAATGGGCGACCCAAAGCTGATATGCTAGCGTCAGAGTTAGCGAATCATAACTGATAAAGACCCTGTCCAACCTCTCCGTTGCCCCCTCCCCAGTAACATGCCTAGCATGGCTAACGGGGCTGTGATCGCCATAACCCCCCCCCCCCCCATGGAGGTGGAGTCTGCTAAAGAAGTACTGCATACCCCCTGCTTGTTAGCTGCACTACGGAGCTGCAAAAATAGCTGCCATAACCCGCTCACACGCCGATACGACGTTGTGCTTCAACACCTTCACAGCATCGGCTGCAAAGAAGACGGGCTCGCAGTTACAGGGAGATAGAAGACAAGTGTCATTTTTTAAAGCTACATCAGTAGCTCAGTTGACCATCGTTCTGTTTCTGAATACTGATGTTTCATTACTTATCAAGCATCTTACTTATCATGGACAGAAAAAAAGAACAAATATATCCATACTACAAGAACTTAATATTGAAGAAGGCTGGCTAGTAAAGAGGATTAAACAGAGAAAACTTAAATATTTTGGACACATTAAACGTCATGATAATCTAGAGAAAACCGTCTTGGAAGGGTACATAATTGGAAAAAGAAAGAGAAGAAGACCAAGGCGAAGATGGCTGCAAGACATCGTTGAGGATCTGCAAATGGAAACATCAGCAGCAGGCCATCTTGCTCACAACCGAGAGGCCTACAGGAGAGCTGTTAAGGAGGCAAAGTTCCACAAGGGACATGCAAATGAATGAATGGATGATCAAGCATCTTACAAAACCAAAGATAAAACTGTCAGAGTTGACCATTTCATTTATAAGATAACCCTAGATCTTGGCATAATTGTTTTCCTGCGCTATAAAGTTGTCATTTGGCACGACCTGACAAAAGAAGACTGACCCAATACTCATGGTAACCTTTCAGTGGTGGCGTACTGCTTTTAGTAATTTTATGATTGCGTCGTGCCTGCCTGCGTAATGTTGCTTCTCTCTCTGAACCTTAAGTGCCCAGGGCACATGGGGCTTCCGCAAAGTTTTCCACAAATGCCTGTCCTTTGCCTTTTTTTTTCAGCTCTTGCCCAGGTGGGCCCTATATTGCTCAACATCCTTTCTTTTGTTCTTCTCCATGTCTCTTTTGGTCTACCTTACTTCTGTTCTCATGTGGAGTCCATCTTAGTGCTATTTTTGGTAGTGAGTTGTCAGTCATTCGGAGCACATGTCCCAACCATCGCCAACGTCTTTCCTCAATAATTGTTGTCAGTGGCTTCATCTGCATTTCTGCAAACAAGATGTTATTTCTTATGGTGTTTGGCCAAAATATTTTTCTAATTCTTCGTAAAACATTTAGTCTGGAAATAATTCAGCATGTTTTCTATGGTTTTGGTGATTTTCCAGCATTCACTTCCATAGAGTAGTACACTTAGAACATTACTCTTAAATATCCTGATTTTCGTCTTCACATGCTTAGTTTTTTAGATTTCCATATAGTCTGCAGCATTGCAAAAGCCTGGTTTATTCTAGTAAGTCTGCTGTTGATGTTCTCTGTGCCGTCTCCATTTTCTACTACTCTACTGCCAAGATAACAAATTAGTTGATCTCTTCCACTAACGTGCTATCTACTCTGAGTACATTTCTATTGTTCACATTTTGCTTCATCAACTTTGTCTTTCCTACATTGATCTTTAATCCTATGTTGTTTGCATTCTGAGTTAGCTTGTTTATTTTACCTTGTATATCTTTGTGGCTGCTTGATAGTAGACAAATGTCGCCCACAAAGTCAGCACTGTGTCAAGGGTCCATTGTAATCCTCTGCGTTTGTCTGATGTTGCCTCCTTCATTAACCAGTCTACTGCCAAGATAAATAATATTGGTGATAGTACACGTCCCTGTTTCACTCCTGTTTGTACCCTAAAGCTGCTGGAGGTATGTTCTCCACAGATCATTTTGCACTGAAAACCCTCGTATAGAGCTTTGATTACATTCACTATCTTTTGGTGAAGGCTATGCCATCTTAGAATTTTCCACAGTGCATCTCTGTTGACACTGTCAAAGGCTTTCTCATAATCTATATATAATGCATATGTTGTGCTGGGCCACTCATATGCCTGTTCTAATATTTGTCTAAGTACAAATATGTGGTCTATGCATGATCTTCCTTTCCCAAATCCTGCCTGCTCTTTCCGAAGTTTTCTATCAAATGCTGGTACAATTCTGTTGACGAGTATTCTGCAAAATACTTTACTGGTGAATGGGAGTAGGGTAATGCCTTTCCAGTTCCCGCAATCTCTGAGGTCACCCTTCTTTGATAGTTTTACTATAAGGCCAGTTTTCCACTCCTCTGGAGCTTTTTCTAGATCCCAAATTTGTTGTAGTATCTGGCAGAGTTGTTTTGGTGTTTCTGCTTCTTCTGCTTTCAACATCTCAGCAGTCACTTCATCTTCACCTGGTGCCCTGTCTAATTTTAGCTTCTTTATCGCCTCCTTTACTTCGCTTATTGTTATTGGTCCTGTATGAATGTTTATGCACACCTTATTAACTTTTGTCTGGTGTGCACTTGAAAACAGCGATGGCGCTAGAATGAAGTACTTTGGGAAATACCGTTTTTTTTTTCTTCAGTGTAACATTCGGTGCGTTTTTTTTAATGCAACAGTAAACACACTTTACAAACATCATCGAAAAGTAAATGTTCGTGTGAACCTTTTTTTTTTCCTATTTGTGGTGAGGTTTAATCTGTACAAAATGCTCACATGCCAAACCATAGTCAAAAATGGTCGAGTCTCCTCCTTGTAAATTGAGCATGACCAGTCTACTGGCCTGATAATCCTGCAACCGAGTTCGCTGGTTGCTTTTTTTTTAACTTCATTTTTTTTTAGAATATAAACCGGTTACAGTAACCGAGGGCCTCCAAAATTTTCGTTTTTTTTTTTAAAGTCGGTAATTTACCAATACTCGCCGGTTAACGCTATCACTGCCTGGAAACAACTCACTAAAACACAACGTTGTTTCAAATATCTCTTAATTATATCGCGCTGCGGTAAAGTTGTGGATTCAGTTAATTTTAAAAAAAAACGTGAAGACGCATATCAAGTCCAAGTCTGTGCTCTTCATCTCCTGGGTCGAATTAAAGTCACCTTTAAAGTAAACCGACCCCGACTGATGCCCATTTTTTTTTCTCGTTCTTAGCAAGGATGGATAAATTTACAAAGCAAATGATACTTTCGCTGACATTAGAAAAGTGGTTCCTTGCCAAGAATTCAGCGGCCGACTGTTATTGCTTTTAAGATTATACGGACTTCTGGAGATAACATCCTCGGAAGATGTTATTTTGTTATATATTTATTTAGGTTTCTTTCTTTTTACAATTTAAACCTATTCTCATCGAAGTGGCTGCAGCCAGTTACTGTTTTCAGTTATAACCTGGCCTGCTGTGACCAGAAATCTAGATGTAAGCTGACCATACCTCTCTAAATCTCATCACTTTTATCTGCTCTTTCCACTTCTGAATGCTAAATGGTTTACGAAAAAAAACCCCCAAAAAACTTGGTAATGCTGTGAATCTCACGTCAAGAAATGTAGATTTTTGTAGGGGGACAAAAGAGAATTACCCTGCCGTGACATGGTTGATTAGTTTCAGGACGCAGCGAGAGGCGAAATTTCTTATGATATATTATATCTCCCTGAGAACACGCGCATCTGTTCCCTGTGATCTGTTCTGTTACCAGAAATCTGATAACCCGTCTCTAAGTCGTCGGACTCTGACTTTTATCAGTTTCGTTTTATTTGTGGTAAGCTTAGTGTGTTGGTGCTCATGTCAGTCAGTTCAGTTTATGACTGTCGGCCGCCTTATTCACGCTGAAGATAATGTCATTAATTTGGTTAGTTTATTTGGCTTCTTCTTCTTCTTTCTACGTCTTCTTCTTTTTTCTATCTTCTTCTTGTTCTTCTTTTTTCTGCCTTTGCTTCTTCTTCTTTCTTCTTTCTTTCTTTCTTCTTTTTCTTTTCTTTTCTTTTTTTTCTTTCTTTCTTTCTTCTTCTTCGCCTGGTATGGTTCTAACTTTAGAACTAACTTTTCAAACAGAAGTTCAAAATGTCTGGTAAAAAAAAATCTGAGAGATCAAGATAATAGCAAGGGAGGAGGATAAAGAGTGCTACAGTATAGCTGCGAACATCAAAAAGCTGTTCTAGCATGTATAGAATCTTTGTCAGTGCTTGAGAACCAACTTTCAAGTGTTAATGTTTGCTAATGTGGAACGGCCATAGTTAATTTATGCAACTCATTAGACATCTACTTTCTGAATTTATACAACACATTAGGAATCAACTTTCTATATTAGTATTCTGAAAATTAATTAGCAAACACCCTTGTCCATTCCTCCACATCCATGATTTAATGGATTCAGTTTCCATCTGAAGACCTTCGCAACGCTCTCCGTGGGAATGGAAGCAGTGTGTAAGAAAGACGTCTCCAAAGCTCGGCAGAGACAAGAGCAGAGTCTTCATGTTATCAGGCTAACACGAGTTAGAAGAGATAAACTTGTGGACAGATTAGTCGTTTATCTTGATGTAAAACACACGTTCATTCATCTCAAAAACACATTTTCAAGGACATGTTTATTTTGATGGAGCATAAATGAGGTTGTTCTTGTATGACAAGCAGCTGCTCCAGATTGTTTGGATAAAGATATCAGAGACGTGTGAGGCGTACCGAGTAATATCTAATTAAATATCTCCTGCGGCTCTGGACAATGTTTATGGCTGTGTGTCGCACAAATAACACGCTTTTAAATGTTTTTTAAATGTATGATTTATATTTCTGTGAAACAGAATAAATATACGCTTCTTT
The DNA here is from genome assembly GCA_009760885.1 of Achatina immaculata. Lineage (NCBI taxonomy): Eukaryota > Metazoa > Mollusca > Gastropoda > Stylommatophora > Achatinidae > Lissachatina > Lissachatina immaculata. The sequence continues at coordinate 39,731,218 of CM019702.1, read as the reverse complement.
TACGTGTCCCGCTTTTTACACTTTGGTTTTTCCTTTCTTTTTTAAATATATGAAGCAAAGTTTTGTAATGAACTTGTAAAAAAAAAAAGAAAATAGTCCTGGTCTACGGGGTTTGGGAACCTCCCCATTTTCAGTGATGGATTCAAACCATTCAAACTTCTAGGCTAAACTCAGGAAAGGCCTAGCTCCATTAGCCTACACCGTTCTAACACAATCTGTACTTGCAGAGTTTTTGTTTTTTTTTGCGCCCCTTTTCCCCTGTTCCTTCGCGCCCCTAGCCCCCGGGGCTGCTCAGCCTAACAGTAACCCGCCACCTGTCATTGTCCCACAGGCTCTAGCCATAAAGTAAGAATGATCTGGACGTTGGGAGAAGTAGTTGATGTTTTGCTTTCTGGAGTGGAGTTATTTCTTGTGTAATCAGTTTCAGTTGTTATATTTTATCTCTGACCTTGTTTTTTTTTTTTACATAGAGCTTACTTCGTTGTATGGTTCATATTCTGTTGTATTGAAGTGTTGGGGACAATAAAGATAAACTACCAAAGGCAACATAGATGTGCTGTGCTGGAAAAAAGAGTATCATGGATTGCTGCCATGACACATGAAGAAAGTAAAAAAAAATAGAATTTAAAGGGGGAGGAGGAGGAGGAGGAGGAGAAGAAGATAATCAATATTCCTTTGGTATGTAAAAATATAAGATGACTTCATATCTTAACAACAGCAGAGAGGAAGGACAAGAGAAGTAGAGAAAAGCTGAGAGAGAGAGAGAGAGAGAGGATAATGATTTTAAATCTGACGTGATGGCAGATGGGAAGTTAAGACTGAATTAATGGAAAACATTCAGAAAACAGATCAATGGCAAAATATGCTTATATATGCATATCGATACACACACTTGAGGTGGCGTTAGGGAGAAGGTTTGGCGATGGGGTCGAGGTGGCGCTGGATAGAAAGGTTTGGTGATGGTGTCGAGGTGGCGCTGGGGAGAAGGTTTGGTGATGGTGTCGAGGTGGCGCCGGGGTGAAGGTTTGGCGATAGTGTCGAGGTGGCGCCGGGGTGAAGGTTTGGTGATGGTGTCGAGGTGGCGCCGGGGTGAAGGTTTGGCGATAGTGTCGAGGTGGCGCTGGGGAGAAGGTTTGGCGATGGTGTCTAGGTGGCCCTGGGGAGAAGGTTTGGCGATGGTGTTGTGGTGGGGCTGGGGAGAAGGTTTGGCGATGGTGTTGTGGTGGGGCTGGGGAGAAGGTTTGGAGATGGTGTTGTGGTGGGGCTGGGGAGAAGGTTTGGAGATGGTGTTGTGGTGGGGCTGGGGAGAAGGTTTGGCGATGGTGTTGTGGTGGGGCTGGGGAGAAGGTTTGGCGATGGTGTTGTGGTGGGGCTGGGGAGAAGGTTTGGAGATGGTGTTGTGGTGGGGCTGGGGAGAAGATTTGGCGATGGTGTTGGGGTGGGGCTGGGAAGAAGGTTTGGAGATGGCGTCTAGGTGGCGCTTGGTAGAAGGTTTGGCGATGGTGTTGGGGTGGGGCTGGGGAGAAGGTTGGCGATGGTGTTGTGGTGGGGCTGGGGAGAAGGTTTGGCGATGGTGTTGTGGTGGGGCTGGGGAGAAGATTTGGCGATGGTGTTGGGGTGGGGCTGGGGAGAAGGTTTGGAGATGGCGTCTAGGTGGCGCTTGGGAGAAGGTTTGGCGATGGTGTTGGGGTGGGGCTGGGGAGAAGGTTTGGCGATGGTGTTGTGGAGGGGCTGGGGAGAAGGTTTGGCGATGGTGTTGGGGTTGGGCTGGGGAGAAGGTTTGGCGATGGTGTTGTGGTGGGGCTGGGGAGAAGGTTTGGCGATGGTGTTGGGGTGGGGCTGGGGAGAAGGTTTGGAGATGGCGTCTAGGTGGCGCTTGGGAGAAGGTTTGGAGATGGTGTTGGGATGGGGCTGGGGAGAAGGTTTGGCGATGGTGTTGTGGAGGGGCTGGGGAGAAGGTTTGGCGATGGTGTTGTGGTGGGGCTGGGGAGAAGGTTTGGCGATGGTGTTGTGGTGGGGCTGGGGAGAAGATTTGGCGATGGTGTTGGGGTGGGGCTGGGGAGAAGGTTTGGAGATGGCGTCTAGGTGGCGCTGGGGAGAAGGTTTGGCGATGGTGTCTAGGTGGCCCTGGGGAGAAGGTTTGGCGATGGTGTTGTGGTGGGGCTGGGGAGAAGGTTTGGAGATGGCGTCTAGGTGGCGCTGGGGAGAAGGTTTGGCGATGGTGCCGAGGTGTTGGTGCTGTAGTGTGAACTGAATCGTGGCTTCATATTTATTCTGCTTCGGTGAAATACTGCATGTTTAGAGTTTCATATATTCGTTAACAATCCCTGGCCTCTCTCTCTCTCTCTCTCTCTCTTTCTCTCTCTCTCTCTCTCGCAGTCACTCACACATGCACACATTAGTTACCGCTTCGTTGCTTAATTTCTATGGATCTCTCTCTCTCTCTCTCTCTCTCTCTCTCTCTCTCTCAAACGTAAGTGCTCAGGGAACATGGGGCTTCCGCAAGGGTTTTCCACAAATGCCTGTCCTTTGCCTTTTTTCCCCGCTGTTACCCAAGTGAGCCCTCTATTACTCAACATCCTCTCTGTTGCTCTTCTCTATGTTTCTTTTGATCTACCCTTACTTCTGTTCCCCTACTGTGTCCATGTTAGTGCTATTTTTGGTAGTGAGTTGTCAATCATTCGGAGCACATGTCCCAACCGTCGCCAGCGTCTTTCCTCAGTAATTGCTGTCAGTGTCTTCATCTGCATTTCTGTCAACAGGACGTTGCATCCACTTTCATAGAGTAGTACACTTAGAACATTACTCTTAAATATCCTGATTTTCGTCTTCACATGCTTAGTTTTTTAGATTTCCATATAGTCTGCAGTATTGCAAAAGCCTGGTTTGCTCTAGTAAGTCTGCTGTTGATGTCCTCTGTGCTGTCTCCATTTTCTACTACTCTACCGCCAAGATATACAAATTAGTTGATCTCCTCCACTAACTTGCTATCTACTCTGAGTACATTTCTGTTTTTTGCATTTTGCTTCATTAATTTTATCTTTCCTACGTTGATCTTTAGTCCTATGTTGTTTGCATTCTGAGTTAGCTTGTTTATTTTATCTTGTATATCTTTGTGGCTGCTTGATATTAGACAAATGTCGTCCACAAAGTCAAGGTCCTCCAGCACTGTGTCAAGGGTCCTTTGTAATCTTCTTCGTTTATCTGATGTTGCCTCCTTCATTAACCAGTCTACTGCCAAGATAAATAATGTTGATAATAGTACGCATCCCTGCTTCACTCCTGTTTGTACCCTAAAGCTGCTGGAGGTATGTTCTCCACAGATCACTTTGCACTGAAAACCCTCGTATAGTGCTTTGATTACATTCACTATCTTATGGTGGAGGCTATGCCATCTTAGGATTTTCCACAGTGCATCTCTGTTGACACTGTCAAAGGCTTTCACAAAATCTATAAACAATGCATATGTTGTGGTATGCCTCTCATTTGCCTGTTCTAATATTTGTCTAAGTACAAATATGTGGTCTATGTATGATCTTCCTTTCCCAAATCCTGCCTGCTCTTTCCGAAGTTTTCTATCAAATGCTGGTACAATTCTGTTGATAATTATTCTGCAAAATACTTTACTGGTGAGTGGAAGTAGGGTAATGCCTCTCCTTTTCCCGCAATCTCTGAGGTCACCCTTCTTTGGTAGTTTTACTATAAGGCTAGTTTTCCACTCCTTTGGAGCTTTTTCTAGATCCCAAATGTGTTGTAGTATCTGGCAGAGTTGTTTTGGTGTTTCTGTTTCTTCTGCTTTCACCATCTCAGTAATCACTTCATCTTCGCCTGGTGCTCTGTCTAATTTCACCTTCTTTATTGCCTCCTTTACTTCACATATTGTTATTGGTCCTGTATTGATGTTTTGTACCGTTTTTGCTTCAGGTATGTCTATTGTTTGTGCTGCTTGTGTTCTGTTTAGTAGGGTGTTAAAGTGTTCCTTCTATCTTTCAATTTTTTCTCTTTCTCCACTGACCAGTTATCTCTTATCAGTCCTTACTGCACTCTCACATCTTGTGCTGAAGTTACCTGTCATCTGCTTTGTGATTTTGTATATAGTTTTCATATCATTTGCTATGCTGCTTTCCCTGCTGCTTCTGCTAATTTCTATGAATGCTAATGGTTTTATTTTTGTTATGGTATCACACACTGTGACTAGATGTCTATTGACAATGTCTTTCATTCAAGATTTTTTTAAACTGTAGAATTAAGGATTTGAAGATCTATAGAAAGCAGATTCTTAAACAATACTGGCAGATCCATTAAAACTATAGAAACATGCAGTCTTTAATCTGCCTTCTAGAATCTGTCTAAGAGTAGAATATATGATAGTGTTAAACATGTCTGATGGATAGATATGATATGTTTGGACAGTTGTGTTTGTAAACTAAAAAGAAAATCGTTTAAAGAATTATAAACTAGCACCAAGAGATTATTAACTCCATGGCATTCGGGTTTTAACTCAACTCAGAGTAAAATAGTAATGAATTAATGGATGATTTGAAGACTTTCATTTCTCCCACATGTTGCCTACACTGTGTCCAAGAGTTTCATTTCTCCCACATGTTGCCCACACAGTATCCAAGACTTTCATTTCTCCCACATGTTGCCCACACAGTATCCAAGACTTTCATTTCCCCCACATGTTGTCCGCACTGTATCCAAGACTTTCATTTCTCCCACATGTTGCCCACACAGTATCCAAGACTTTCATTTCCCCCACATGTTGTCCGCACTGTATCCAAGACTTTCATTTCTCCCACATGTTGCCCACACAGTATCCAAGACTTTCATTTCTCCCACATGTTGCCCACACAGTATCCAAGACTTTCATTTCTCCCACATGTTGCCCACACAGTATCCATTTCCACTCACAAAAACTTGGAGTGTACAAAGAAACACGATCCAAAGAATATGTTTAAGAAAATGTTATATGTTTTCCCCTCCACAGACAATCATCAGCGTCTTAAGATCTTGAGCATAACCCTCCGTACAAAATCTCACATTACAAGAAACGTTACCGTGTTTAGTTAAAGGAATATAAACACTGAACTTTGCTATGAAAACTAGGGGGAGGGGGCAGGGAGGAGGCGCGAGAACGACAAGGGAAATAAAACACTAGCACCAACGGAGGATTCAAGGATGAGGGACTTTATCTTTCTTAGATGCGGGGACTTTATCTTTCTTAGATGCGGAACGGAGTTTTTGTTTTCTTAACACGCAAAACGGATTCACTGTAAACAAAATACTTCATGGTCCCTGGCCACGACAGGTTTGTGTTAGATTGTCGGTGTGTAGCAGCACCAGCTAACCTTGCGGGGAGCTGTTTCTGCACATCTGGGTTATCTCCCTTGAGAGCCCGGCACGGTTAAAGTTTTTCTTAACGTTGGACACATATGGCGTTTCGGTAAAAAGACAAAAACAAACAAACAAAAAATGCCGGTAATAACTGCCTCTATACGGTTTTATTCCAGTTTGTGAGGATTCAAATGTTAAACTACGATATGAGCAGATTATGGACTTTGTTTCATTTCCTTGTAAAAAAAAAAATGGTGGATGTGTTTATAATACAATTATTTGTGTAGTCGGTGATTTGGTCGTCTGATTTTAGAAGAGTTAATATTGTATTCCACTCCCCCCCCCCCCCCAAACCATCTTATATGATCCTGGTGAAAGTATTACATTTGTTATATGTGAGAGTTCGTCTCACATTGTAAGAACGATAAACGATAGTGCATATAGGCCATCGTTTTCATATCAGAGAAATGGCTCTTATTTATATTAGCCTCTTCTTCTTCTTCTTCTTCTTCTTCTTCGTTCGCAGTTTATATTAGCAATTTCTCTTCATTTCTCACAGCGGACAAGTGTCAGAACAGATTGCAACGTTGGTCTAAAACATAGCGAGTAAAGACTTCTTCGTTGTGACGTCACTGCCTTATAATGTGATTTGTCGTCTTTTGTATTACGTTATGATAAAGTCTTTTCAATTATGGATCAGTTCCATCAGTTGCTTCATATTTTTCTTCCTTTTTTTTTTAAAGAGGGGAGATTTTAAAGAACTACTTTTTGTTATGAATTTCAACGAAATAGTAATACCGCCAACTGTTATTAAACTGGAAGTTTCTGAAATCTAAAGTAAGGAGGATTTCATGACATTTGGACAAAGCCCCATCAAAAGAAATTCTTTCATACAAACCGAGATGGAAAAGTATAAATTATATATACTTCAGAAAAGAACTTGTAACTTTATACTTCTGGATAAACATGGGGGAGTGTGAAGAGTGCTTCAATACTGAATGATGTTTTTTTTTCCACTGTCTTTTAACCATCGTGGAAGTTTAGGGACGAGACCTAAATAAAGAGACTCCATGCCTACATTTAGATCAGGAGATACCAGGATACGTGCCACTAACATAGTCCACGGATATTTGACACTAACATAGTCCAGGGATACTTGCCACTAACATAGTCCATGGGTATTTGCCACTAACATAGTCCAGGGATATTTGCCACAAACATAGTCTATATATACTTGCACTAATATAGTCCAGGGATACATGCCACTAACATAGTCCAGGGATATTTGCCACTAACATAGTCCAGGGATATTTGCCACTAACATAGTCCACGGATATTTGCCACTAACATAGTCCATGTATACTTGCCACTAACATAGTCCATGGATACTTGCCACTAACATAGTCCACGGATACATGCCACTAACATAGTCCACGGATACATGCCACTAACATAGTCCACGGATACATGCCACTAACATAGTCCATATATACTTGCCACTAACATAGTCCATATATACTTGCCACTAACATAGTCCATATATACTTGCCACTAACATAGTCCATATATACTTGCCACTAACATAGTCCATATATACTTGCCACTAACATAGTCCATATATACTTGCCACTAACATAGTCCTATATACTTGCCACTAACATAGTCCATATATACTTGCCACTAAAATAGTCCATATATACTTGCCACTAACATAGTCCATATATACTTGCCACTAACATAGTCCATATATACTTGCCACTAACATAGTCCATATATACTTGCCACTAACATAGTCCACGGATACGTGCCACTAACATAGTCCATATATACTTGCCACTAACATAGTCCATATATACTTGCCACTAACATAGTCCATATATACTTGCCACTAACATAGTCCATATATACTTGCCACTAACATAGTCCATATATACTTGCCACTAACATAGTCCACGGATACATGCCACTAACATAGTCCATATATACTTGCCACTAACATAGTCCATATATACTTGCCACTAACATAGTCCACGGATACGTGCCACTAACATAGTCCATATATACTTGCCACTAACATAGTCCATATATACTTGCCACTAACATAGTCCATATATACTTGCCACTAACATAGTCCATATATACTTGCCACTAACATAGTCCATATATACTTGCCACTAACATAGTCCATATATACTTGCCACTAACATAGTCCATATATACTTGCCACTAACATAGTCCATATATACTTGCCACTAACATAGTCCATATATACTTGCCACTAACATAGTCCATATATACTTGCCACTAACATAGTCCATGGATACTTGCCGCTAACATGGTCCATGGATACTTGCCACCAACATAGTTCATGGATACTTGCCACCAACATAGTTCATGGATACTTGCCACCAACATAGTTCATGGATACTTGCCACCAACATAGTTCATGGATACTTGCCACCAACATAGTTCATGGATACTTGCCACCAACATAGTTCATGGATACTTGCCACCAACATAGTTCATGGATACTTGCCACCAACATAGTTCATGGATACTTGCCACCAACATAGTTCATGGATACTTGCCACCAACATAGTTCATGGATACTTGTCACTAACATAATCCATGGATACTTGCCACTAACATAGTCCATCGTATCCACCGGCGAAACATTGAGATTAAGGACTTTCAGATGACATGAGAAAAATCGGTGGAAAACGAAGAAAAATGCTGAAAGAAACATGAAAAAAATCTCTAGACAGAAAACCATGCATTTTTTTTTCTTTTTCACGGATTCAACTCTGGAAAGGAACTGACAAGTTGATGACGATGATGAATTAATTCAGAGGTAGTTTAAAAATTATTTCCCTTCCAGATCACATCAACAAAAAAAGCAGTCAAAACTTCCACATGGATTTAAAGCGTTACTTTCTGCAAAGTGATGGAGCTAAACCCTGTTATAAAAAAATTTCCAAGTGAAAACTTATTATCAACACATCATAGAACATGAAGATGAAAAAAATAATAATTCGGAGAAAAAAATTGTGTAGATCAAGGAAACTTATAAGTAACTAAAACTGATTTCATGTGTTTAAATACAGAAGAAAATCTTCCGCATATGCATGACTGCCAGCGCGGATTAATATTTTCAGACAGAAGCGAATCCAGCGACTGCTGGCTTACGTGGCAAATTCTAGTGCTTAATTCTAGTGCTAAATTCTAGTGACTGCATGACTACCGTCAGGCAGCATACCACAGAAAACATTCACACTAAGATATGCAAGGTACAGAAGAAAAGGCTGCCCACACAAGAGATGGTTGGAAGAAGTTACAGAGACCTTAAATATCCCATTTTATGAAGCAAATTGCAGAGCCCTATCAAGATGTCTATTTGTCCTCTCAACACCGAAGGGTATATGAGGAAGGAGACAAGACAAGACAAGACATTTCATATTATTCGTGTGAAATTTGAGAAATAATTGTAATAAAAGTTTTGTTATGTCCATCCAACATGTTCAGTTTGAACTGTTTCAGGGACTAATATAATGTGCTCACGGTTTCATACACGAAGCTCTCGTTTTGTTCCCTAATTTGCATGAACGAATTTCCTCTCACAGGGCTTTGCCCTGATCACGTGACATCCTCTACAAAGTTATTTAAGACTCCACAAACTTCTAGTGTGATAACAGCCGGCATAATTAATGGTCTCATAATTTGTAGAGACAGACGTGGGAGTTCAGATTTTGAGACAGAAGAACGAAATGGTGGAGAAAGTGTGAAAGATGTATGATATTTTGGTCACGTATACAGTTCAGAGACTAATCATGTAATGGTAGGTCAAGGCTGTTAGTCGCATGTGTCGCGATTGGTCATCGCATGAAAAGTCTAAGACTTGTCTGAGTATGGAAATTCTCAATGTCGAGGAGACAACAAGTTTAGACTCGTTTTAGGAATGGGAAATTCCAGGGAGGTGTGTAGTATATAAAGCTTAAACAGAATAAGATCAGCCAGTCATGGGTCCACGCTGGAGTCTAGCGTGGGGGAGCTCATTGGTAAGGCAGAATGTTTTCATGCCTGGAACAGACCGCAGCCTAGTGAGTAACTTAAGAGTTGTTGTAAGAAAGAAGTATGGCGGCAGAGAGCCGTGATCTCACCTGAATCACGAGTAGACATTTTCAATGTTTGCATGTGTCGTAGTTTCTATTTGTTGGTACAGAACTACTGAGTACATCTTATCTTCTCTTGTACATGTAATTTGCAGCTAGTGAGGCTAGAGAATAAAGAATGGGTATCGTACTACAGTGCATTAGATAACTCGGTGAGATAAAGAGGGAAAGAGGAAGAAAGAGAGAAAGCAAGTAACAGAAATATACTAAATACTTCTGACCTCTGCCCAGTGTACTCGTAGTGTATGTACTACCACTAGACCATGGACTAAAATAGTAGAAGTATTCAAGTATATAACCAATAACCAACCACTCCCATTTTAAGAAACAAAATAACTGTAAACAAATATAAACTTATATATATATATATATATATATATATATATATATACATACATATATATATATTACAGTCAGATGAATGAGAACTTTTGTATACTTTTTGAAAAAGGCTTATATATATATAATCCTTTTTCAAAAACTATATATATAGTCCTTTTTTAAAAGTATATATATATATATATATATATATATATATATATATATATATATATATATATATATATAATCCTTTTTCCAAAAGTATACAACAGTTCTCATTCATCTGACTGTAAGTTTTCGGAAGAAACATGTTCCAGTGCTTCTGTTGTATCTGTTGCTTGTATTGTAAGCAGCTACCTATTACTGTTTATCAATAGTTCGCTCTGTGTATTCATATATACAGGAGTTGTTGTTGCTGTTGTTGTTGTTGTTATGTCTCCCTGAAGCAGTGAAGAGAATGCTCTTTCGTTGAAGTACAGCATCGTGTCGGATGGGGAGTGGGTTACGGTTGCTGTTCTTGCAGGCCTTGAGTGGAGCTGAAAAAGCAGCCAGAGCTGTAATGTTTCTTTAGCAGACACCACCACCGTGGGTGAGTAGGGGGGGGGGGAGGAACTATAACGATCCCTACCCCCCGTTAGCCAGGCTAGATCTGCTTCTAGCGGGACCGACAGAGAGGTGGAATAGTGTCTTAGTCCGCTTCTGTTCATCAGCCCTGACAGGTCCAGTCAGTATAGATCGCTGACCGCTTCAGAGGACTGTCTGCCCCACCCCACCACCACCCCCCCCCCACATCTCACATAAGAGTCACTTTACATCAGCTGTGGATGTATTAATATATTCTATGCCTGCTGCTAGTTTCTTCATATTTGCGCAAGTCACTTTACACCCGACCTAAGTGTGTTCATATCTACACTAATATCCTCATCTTTTTTAGCCGAGAAAACCTGCAGTAAATGGCGGCCAGTGCTTCATCAAGAACTACTTACGCTCGTTAAAATTCTGTTTATTTGAGAACTATACCACGCAAGATCATTTTCTGGGGGTGGGTGGGGGGGGGGGGAGGAATTGACAGAAGAAATTCATTAATGACTGAAAGATAACGCTGATGACATAACATGATGTAATGGAACAACGGAAAGTATACGGCTCTGTTACCTCACAGTTACAACATTTTTTAAAAAATGTTACTAAAGCCGGATGTTACTAAAGTTGGATGTTACTTGTTACTAACTGTGAGATTTAATAAAGCTGGATGATACTAAACCTGGATGTTACTAAAATTGAATGTTACTAAAGCTGGATGTTACTAAACCTGGATGTTACTAAAATTGAATGTTACTAAAGCTGGATGTTACTAAACCTGGATGTTACTAAAATTGAATGTTACTAAAGCTGGATGTTACTAAAATTGAATGTTACTAAAGCTGGATGTTACTAAACCTGGATGTTACTAAAATTGAATGTTACTAAAGCTGGATGTTACTAAACCTGGATGTTACTAAAATTGAATGTTACTAAAGCTGGATGTTACTAAACCTGGATGTTACTAAAATTGAATGTTACTAAAGCTGGATGTTACTAAACCTGGATGTTACTAAAATTGAATGTTACTAAAGCTGGATGTTACTAAACCTGGATGTTACTAAAATTGAATGTTACTAAAGCTGGATGTTACTAAACCTGGATGTTACTAAAATTGAATGTTACTAAAGCTGGATGATACTAAACCTGGATGTTACTAAAACTGAATGTTACTAATGTTAGATGTTACTAAAGCTGAGTGTTACTAAAGTTGGATGTTACTTGACACTAACTGTGAGTTTTACTAAAGCTGGATGTTACTAAATCTGAATGTTACTAAAGCTTGGTGTTAGCAAAGTTGGTGTTACTAAAGCTGGGTGTTAACTAAAGACGAGCATTACAAAAGTTGAGTGATACCAAAAGTGAATGTTAGTAAAGTTTAGGGGTTGTGCTAAAACTGGGTGTAAAAAAAAAAAAACACTATATGATTTTCTGGCTAAGCGAGATGTAAATTATGGAGCTGTGTCAGAAGTGGATGATGGATGAAGCCTAAAAGTGAAAAATACTCAAAGATAACCAGATAAAGCGTTATAATGGATAAACAACATAAGAACTCCGAAAAACTTTAACGAATTATTTGACAGAGGCAAACCATAACTAAGAAAATGGGACACAAGTAAACTTTAGACAACTTCCGGTCGCTGTAGTAAGCAAATTTTTAAAAATGTAGGCGTGTATGTTTACAATTTAGAGATATAGCATTCCTCTTTCTTGTATTCAATCCAGTTTTTCTGTACGGTTCTTTTCTCTTTCACTGTCTAATATTCCGGACATTTATGTTGGAATCTATCGAGTGTTTATACATGACCCCAGGGTATTTAGTTTAGAAGCCTTGCCATGTTGGATATCTGGTGTTTGAATGGATTAACTGTAAGCATGCAAGGTTCTGTCAGTCAAGAATACAGCCTTCGCCAATCTGGCATTTAGGAGTTGCAGAGAGAGAGAGAAAGAGAGAGGTAAGAGAGGAGAGAGAGAAAGAGAGAGGAGAGAGAGAAAGAGAGAGGAGAGAGACAGAGAGAGGAGAGAGAGAAGAGAGAGAGGAGAGAGATAGAGAGAGGAGAGAGATAGAAATGAGAGAGATAGAGATATGAGAGAGATAGAGAGAGGAGAGAAAGAGGAGAGAGAGGGGAGAAATAGAGATAGAGGGGAGAGAGACAGAGATACTGAGAGGAGAGAAATAGAGAGGAGAGAGACAGAGGAGAGAGATAGAGGAGAGAGGAGAGAAAGAGGGGAGAGAGGAGAGAGAGGAGAGAGATAGAGGAGAGAAAGAGGGGAGAGAGGAGGGAGAGAGAGGAGAGAGACAGAGATAGAGGGGAGAGAGTTAGAGAAAGGAGAGAGATAGAGAGGAGAGAGGAGAGAGATAGAGAGAGATAGAGAGAGATAGAGAGAGGAAAGAGAGGGAGAGAGATAGAGAGAGAGTAGAGAGAGAGGAGAGATATAGATAGAGAGCGAGTTAGAGAGATAGACTGATTTAGTTAATTTAAATTTACATTAGTTTGTCTTTGAATTTTGCTCTTTGATAGTGGTAGTAATATTTATTAGATTCTCACCAACCATTGAAAGTTCTAATATTTATGATTACTGATAATCTTTGGTCTTGAATTTTATCAGTTTTATTCCTCATTGACATTGTCAGCTAATTTTGCTCATTATTCTTATCAATATTTTAAATCCAATCTTTCGAGCTCCGTTCTTTAATAATTTAAATGATTTCTATTTGGTGGTTTTCGGGAATTTCAAAGTTGTAATCATCAAATAGAGGATACGGAAGATAGTTTTATAATTTAGTATACAAAAGTTATAAACAGTGAGTCTCATATACCCAAGGCTGTGTGGGTAATTGTTCTCTCTTTGCCCGTTCTACATTAGTTTGGCATTCAATTCTCAGTCAAAATTTTTCTTTCTCTCATGCTTTTCTGTGTGTAAACTTTCTAGAACTTTTTTCGGCGTTTAGCCTAACATTTAAAATTTCTTTGTACATTTTCTGTACACTGTAAGTTCCTTAGAGTTCTCCCTCTCATGTGAACGTTTTTTTTTTCCCTTCAACAATTTGGTTATGCTTTTTCTTGCTTGAAATTCTAAATACACATTCCCCCAATTCAGTGTAAGTATATTACTTTCCCTCTGCTCTCAAATTGAATGACTTCTTTGTGTTGAGTACTGAGGTCCTCATTCAACGAAGCAGTCGTTTGATGTCAGAAGAAGAAGAAGAAGATTTCAGTCAGATACACAAGCGCTGACTGTGTTCTAGAAATATCTAGATACGCGAAGATAAAACTGGCTCTCCCCTCATCTGTCCGCAAAACTGAGGTCAGGCGCGTGAGGTGGTTCGTTTGTAAGCGCGTGAGGTGGTTCGTTTGTAAGCGCGTGATGACATTTTGCCCATTTCGTGATGTTTTAAATTACTCTACTTTTTTTTTTTTTTGCTGCCTTTCCGTTCACCTTGTGCGGACTTGGATCAAGTCCCTAGTTCGTGGCACTGATCTTTGGGTGAAGTCCCTAGTTCGTGGCACTGAACTTCTGGCTAAGTTCCTCAAGTCTGTAGCTCAGAACTACGGGCGAAGAAACTCTAGTTCTTGACTCTGAACTTCGGAGGAAATTCCTCTTGTTATTGGCACTCAACTTTGCATCATATACTGCTTTTCCTTCATTCACTGAAAAGCATGCTTCTATGTAATCCAGTGCGTCTCTCCGTGCAGACAGATATTCTCTTTAGACCTGAGAGAAAGAAAAATACTTTACAAAACACTTTAGACGTCATAAAAAATAGTTTACAAAACACTTTAGACGTGAGAAAAAGAAAAGAAAATAGTTTACAGAACACTTTAGACGTGAGAGAAGTAAAGGAATGACCTAGATTCAAACCCCTCACTCTGGTAGGACTGGCAACCCCTTATTGTAGATTCACCGAAGCGATAGAGCATTGCTGTCTTGCTAATTTTGCGCTTTTCTTTCAACCGGTACACAGTTTCATAGAGGTACTATAACATTATGTTATCACTACGCCTTTTATTTATTCATTTTTATCCCAAACATATTCTTATCAGTTATTATTAAACAACACTAACAACGTGTGAGTTTAAACACAGTCTTTTATCCATTATACTGATTTTTTTACGCGAGTAACGTACTCAATGCACAGGCAAGCTTGTGTATAATATGCTCAAGTGTTATTTGCCCTGCAGATAATTATTCAGAGAGGCGGAATCCTTAACATAGCTCTGATAACATTCCATCTTCTCAAAAGAACACCGTTCTTCTGCGACTTCGCTTGTTGTTTCTGTCTTTGTCGCAGTCTCATATAATCGCTAATAATAGACCATATGTCTGTCACACATCGTATAATCGCTAACATTCCACATAGAAACCAAATCATTACCACAGATCCGTACAATCGGTTAATATTCCCATGAAAGAGCATATTCATTAATTCATTTGCATGCCCCTTGTGGAACTTTGCCTCCCCTAACAGCTCTCCTCGGCTGATAGCAAGATGGCCTGCTGCTGATGCATCCATTTGCAGATCATCAACGATGTCTTGCAGCCATCTTCTCCTTGGTCTTCCTCTCTTTCTTTTTCCCATTATGTACCCATCCAAGACGGTCTTCTCTAGATTATCATGACAGAGATTATCATGACTTTAGATTATCATGAAAAAGCATATATTTTTTCACAAATCCATAAATCGTTAACATTCCAATGAAAGACGATATGTCTGTTACAAACCCGCAGCACTGTTAACATTCCACAGAGAGACCATATCTGTTAATGGCGTATTTGAAGCTAGCTTGCATAATCGGTTTCAGTGTCAGAGAAATTAAGAAGGAACTCCCTGAGAAGAAAGGAGAAACACATTAGATGACATCAGTGAAAGAGAAACAAATGAAAACACATTAGATGACATCAGTGAAAGAGAAACAAATGAAAACACATTAGATGACATCAGTGAAAGAGAAACAAATGATGAAGTGGTAACTTAGAGAACCGAAACAGAACAAAAGGGACTAGAGAATAGGAAAATGTGAGGAATAATAGCACCAATGACCTCTAGCCTGGTCAGCTATGAAAATATACAACACATAGAGAGAAAGTCTGAACGATATCCATCCATCCATCCATCCATCCATCAATCCATCCATCCATCCATCCATCCGTGGTCGGTGCTCCACAACTAATCAATCACTACTCAGTACGCCTTATAGCGTCCCGAAGGAGAGTCACAAATTCTCCACTTTTCATGGTCTTCGGCCAGTCTTTTTATTGTGCTCCAGCTATGTTGCTTGCTGCTCATTTCTGCTTCTACAAATTTTTATACTACTGTGACTGTAGTAAAGATACTGTGTCTACTGTGCCCGTAGTAAAGATACTGTGTCTACTGTGACTGTAGTAAAGATACTGTGTCTACTGTGCCCGTAGTAAAGATACTGTGTCTACTGTGCCCGTAGTAAAGATACTGTGTCTACTTTGCCCGTAGTAAAGATACTGTGTCTACTGTGCCCGTAGTAAAGATACTGTGTCTACTTTGCCCGTAGTAAAGATACTGTGTCTACTGTGCCCGTAGTAAAGATACTGTGTCTACTGTGCCCGTAGTAAAGATACTGTGTCTACTGTGCCCGTAGTAAAGATACTGTGTCTACTGTGCCCGTAGTAAAGATACTGTGTCTACTGTGCCCGTAGTAAAGATACTGTGTCTACTGTGCCCGTAGTAAAGATACTGTGTCTACTGTGCCCGTAGTAAAGATACTATGTCTACTGTGCCCGTAGTAAAGATACTGTGTCTACTGTGCCTGCAATGAAAACGCCAAGTTTGTCGCTTCTGAAAGGTTTCAAGAAGTGTAAATATTTGTAGCGGACTCCTTGAAGAGAAGGATTTTTTCTTCCACAGGACTATGGCTGGTATCACGCCGGTTCTCGTCTTGGAATTCATTTCTTCATTCCGACATAAAACATATTGATGCTTCAAGCAATACTTTAGTTAGGCTGAGGAATTTTTTTGTGAAGAGAGAATAAGATACACGCGTTCGTATACTGCAGCATTAGAAACATTACTTTCGTTTCACTTACTGGAGGGCCGTACAAAGTTTCTTATGTGAAGGAGTCACAAGTTATTTCGTATTTCCCAGACTTCCTTGTACATTGCTGTGAGTTTCGTATTTCCCAGACTTCCTTGTACGTGCTGTGAGTTTCGAATGCCACATCCTGTTGTCAGATATTCAACACTATTTCATTTTTGGACCTGTTCCGAGTGCTATTGAAAATGTATTTTCACTGCGAAAAGAGCACAAAAGAAGCTCCAAAATCTGCTAACGTTTTCTTTGAAAGTAAATCATGATTATTTAGCTTTTATGTTTTAGTTTTCCTCCTAAACGTCTTCTCTGACGGAAGCAACTGGGTTTTCAAAAACCTACATAAGACGAATTTGTCGTGCCATTGGTCGTAAACTTTCCTTAACATGTCCTTCATTTTCTCATTCTCTGTTATCACAGATTCCTTAAAAACCTGCTAGTATAAAGGAAAGAGTGAGAGGAGTGAGGGACTAATGAGAGTGGTAGTTAAGTAATCAAATCCTTCCAATGGTACAAAATTACTGTGACCTCCAACACTAATTTTTTTAAAGCATATATGACCACAGCCATCCATATTCCCGGTTACTTGTTAGTCAACAGTTCAGCCTATATATATATATATATATATATATATATATATGTATATATAATGTCTGCTCTACTTTCTCATAATCTCTCATACCATGTACAAAACAAATATCTCAATGTGTAAAAGAACTAGAAAAATAAATTTATAACGACAACATCAAGACACTCGTCATGAACACACACACAATACCAATAACGGTTCATACCACATTCCACACAGAACATACACACACACACACAACCACACGATGGCTCCCCCACCAAGACATACCCCGAACTAACTGGAAAATATCGTTGCAACAACTTGTATACTAAATAGTGTTCACAGCATAATGCCCTGATCGCTGACAACAGGTTGTTTACACTGTCTACACTACAGCAGCTATATCAATTCGTCAAGGCGATTTCTAAACTCATTTACACAGTCTGATCTCTTTGCTTAATAAAAAAAGTGTATCCTAAAAATAGTTCAAAGTACAGAAGGGAAAAAGTTTCTGGCAGCTTTTTAATAATTTGTAAAAATGCAGGTGGAGAGAGGGTATTCGTTTGTTCACTTGGTACCAGTTCAGAATAGGAGTGTTCAGTAAATAAGAGGAAAGATGTGAAAGAGGAGAGGAACAGCTTGAAAGGTTGGTTTAGTTTCTAGCAGGGATTTAGACAAAACTCTCTTAAACCTGGTAGATTTATCTGCTCACAACTGAAAATACCAAAGCCTGCCTTCACGATCCTTGCCGTGCTCATACTGTCACGAGTCACAATGAACTAGCGAAAGCATGTTATACAATTTTTAAAAAAAACAGTTTAAAACTATAAAACAACATCCTCGGTACACGAACATTTTTTGTTATCATTCCTAGTGACTGTCTCAATTTAGCGGGGAAATGATTCGATGGATATCTTTAGCTTTTACTGCAGTTTAACTTTACGAACTCTCAAATGCGTAACAAAACCCTATACCTGCTGTTATTTCTTACTGCTTTTTACAAAGCCATTTAAGCGGTATATGATAACATAAAAATAAGAATGTCTTACCATAGCTGACGCTTCAGAGTATGAGAATAATCTGTAATAAGAACAACGTTCAGTGTAAATTTATGGTATAGCTTCTTTCCGTCTTTGGTGCTCGGCAGCACTGACATCGTAGCTTTCCTTTTGCTGGAAAATATAAGATGTTTGAAAACGCCAATTTGCCAGACTTTCTTCAGTTTTAGTCTAAATTCTTTGCAAAGATCTAATCAAATGGTTTTTCTTTGACTTTTCTGTTACAATTTCTTGGTACATTGTGTCTATTTTTGGCATGTTTCCGAATCTGCTGCAAGTCAGGCTGGAGCCGCGATGTAGGTCAGAGCCAGATTTCTTCAGGTTTGGCGTCTTAAAAAAAAAATCGTGAAAATAAAGTAGACCTCGACGTGTGAGTTCTGATATGCGTATCCATATTTTAGGCGGAGATAACCATGGCTGTCCACTGATTGTATGCCTCAGTCAGCCGTTAAGTTATACAGAAATATGAGACTTATTTCTATCATTTTATCATATGAACTCTACAGACTAGTTTCTGGTATCTGTTTTCCCCCCAAGGACAGAAATTATGAAAAATGATAAGCTTATCATTTTTATTGTTTTCTTTATTTAGTAACTGTGGTGTGTGAAGAAAACTTCTACTTTTTTCTTTAACAAGTAGTAATGTTTGAAAATTTAGTTTTAAGAAACTCATTTCCTAGCCTTCGGCTTGTATCGAGATTAACGCAGGGCTTGTCTGGAAGGAAGATTCCTTTCATGTATTGGGGTTTTAATGAAGGTGTCTAGATAATGTACTGCCTCCAGAACCTATCTCTCGGCGCTTGTCAGAAGAGTGCTCGTACTTTGATCTTTTGGCGATGATAACCGAAGCGCTCGTCACCCAGATTACCTACTCGTTGTAGGTCGACTGCTCCTTTGATCACGTGAATTATGCTGGGGGATCTGGTACTCCTTCATTACTGCTTCTGTGACTGGTAGGTTGTCAGGTGGTATCCCTCTGTCTTGTGAGGGTGGATGCACTTTTTGGCTTTGTTGCATCAGTTTGTTTTATGCTTTTGTTGTATCTCTGAAATGGTTCTTCCATTCAATCTTCGCTGTTTGTTATAGATTTATTTTTCCTTCCAAAGTATTTTAGAAGCATATGGAATTTTGTCACACATTGGGCGAAAATGCAATACTCAAACTGATTGAGTTCAGTCAGTCAATCAGTCAGTCAGTTGACTGCAGAGCCAGGATGGGCGAATCATAGCCAGACAAGACTCCCAGTAAGTAATTCCCCGGAAACCTACAACAGTTTGGTCGAATGAGCAAGGATCGCGAGGGTTCTAAAGATGTTCTGCCTCGAAGCTAGATCTCCGACCTGGAAAGCTCAAAGCATCCAAGGCTATTCTGAGGGCGGACATTGAAGAACAAGTTAGATTTTTAGAAATCTTACTTTTTTATATTAAATATGAAACTAAAACAAATTCTTATCTTATATCTTATATCCTTCCCGTGCCGTTAGACGTCACATAGGGCTCGCAAAGTAGTTCGCCAATTTTTCCTGTCTTCGGCGAGTCTTTCAACCTCATCAAAGGATTTTATGCCTGTTAACTTGGCCTCTCTTAATAATGTTCTCTTCAGAGTTTCACGCGGTCTGCCCCTTTTTCTTCGGCCTGTTGTGTTCCACTTGATAGCTTGTTTTGGGATTCTCTGCTCATTTCTTCTCATCAAGTGACAAACATATGTCCATCTCCTTTTCCTGATCACCCGTGAGACTGGTTGTTGTTCAGTCATCTGTCTTATCTCTGCATTGTTCTTGAATTCATTCCACTTGATGCCGAGTATTTTCCTTAGGCATTTGTTTTCAAAAGAGTCTAATTTCTTTTCTATTTCTTTAGTTGTTTTCCAGCTTTCGCATGCATAAATGAGGGTGGATATTACATTTGAATTGAATAGTCTTAACTTGGTTTTTGTGCTTATAACTTTTGAATTCCATATGTTCTCAAGATTCTTGAAGATTGATGCTGCTTTTGCAATTCTGATCCTAACTTCCTTTCTAGTGTCACCATCCTGGTCTATGTAGCTGCCAAGGTATGCAAATTGATTGACTTCTTCAATATCTGTCCCTTCTATGTGTATTTTTCCATTTTGATTGATGGGAATTTTCATTATTTTTGTTTTGTCCTTGTTAATTTCAAGTCCTATTTTGCTAGCCAGTGAAGATAGGCTATCTGTTTTTTCTTGCATGGAATTCACATTATTACTGATAAGAGTTATGTCATCAGCAAAATCAAGATCTTCTAGTTGGGTCCCATGTACCCAGTCAATACCTGTGTTACCTGTGCAGCATTTTTTCATTATGAAGTCTATTGTAATCCCAAAAAGTAAAGGAGACAGTATACATCCTTGTTTCACGCCTGTTTCAATCTGGAACCATTCACTCATCCCTTCTTCTGTCTTGACTGCACAACCATATCCATTGTATAAGTCCTTAATGATGTTGACAATTTTAGATGGTATTCCATATAGACATAAAATTCTCCATAATGAATCTCTGTGTATGCTATCAAATGCCTTCTTAAAATCTATGAAATTCAGTATTAATGGTTTCTGCTTTTCAATATGTTCTTCAAGTATTATTCTGAGAGTAAAGATCTGGTCGAGACAGCTTCTCCCTTTTCGAAATCCTGCTTGTTCTTCTCTCATTGCAGTATCCACTATATATTTGAGTCTATTCAAAATGACCTTGCAAAATACTTTTGACACAACTGATATTAAGGTTACTCCTCTCCAGTTGTTACAGTCACTAAGGTTGCCCTTTTTTTGGTATTTTCACAATGATTCCCTTCTTAAAACAAATTATGAACCCGGAAAAATGAGGATTCCATTGTGATATATAAATTTCATTTACATCATAAAGATTTGTTCATGATTTAAAACGCTTCACAAGTCCTTCCCTGTCAGGTTTATGAGCTTATTTCTTCTTAGAGGACACGTGGCAATGGCGAACACTATCTCTACTTCGGTGTTTTGTTTTCTAGTATGGGTTTACATTAATTTCTGGTGCATCTGGTAAGAGAGAATCGTGGACAGTTATAATATGACGGGAAATACATAAATAACACATATTTGTCAGAGAACCGATATCGTGAACAGTTAAAGTGACAGAAAGTCGTCCTATAAACTGGGAGAAATTATCACGGGTCGGGATTTGGTGAAGCATGTTGGCACGGTATCAGATGATGACGAGATCTCTGCTCGCTATCTGGTAATAATGAGGTCTCTGCTCGCTATCAGATAATGACGAGATCTCTGCTCGCTATCTGATAATGACGAGATCTCTGCTCGCTGTCTGGTAATGACGAGATCTCTGCTCGCTGTCTGGTAATGATGAGGTCTCTGCTCGCTATCTGATAATGACGAGATCTCTGCCCGCTGTCTGGTAATGACGAGATCTCTGCTCGCTATCTGGTAATGATGAGGTCTCTGCTCGCTATCTGGTAATGATGAGGTCTCTGCTCGCTATCTGAATATGACGACATCTCTGCACGGCAAATGATGATGATGATGATGACTGACCATTAATATGAAAAACATGTTCAGACTTTCTTCGTTCCCACAGCTCAAGTTAATAAAAAGAACATACTCTATCTCAGACGAGGGAGCTGCTTGCCATGTGCTTTTAAAGATGTTTTTTTTAAAAACAGTAAACTGTTTCTTTCCTTCTGTGTGCAGTTTTTCTTTAACTCATTTTAATTAGGCTTAAATTTCTAGAAGGCCTACGCACCACTCTCACGCCTTCACAACATATTCCACCTAGCAGGTAGGTAAATTAGGTGGACATTTTTACACAACTATCTTTCATTTGGATATAACCGTGCCGGTAAAAGTGCTTTTCATGTCACGCTTCAGAGTCTTTAGGACCGGAGAGGAAAGGCAAAACTATACTCCTAGTCTAGTACAAAAGTCAGGGTTTGGTTCGCATCTTCTTAATACTCCACGTCTAATACAAAAGTCAGGGTTTGGTTCAGATCTTCTCAATACTCCGAGCCTAGTACAAAAGTAAGGGGTTAGATTTGGATTTTCCCAATACTCCAAGTCAAGTACAAAACTAAAGGTTTGGTTTGAATCTTCCTTAGTCTCCTAATCTAGTACAGGACTCACGATTTGGATCGGATCTTCTCGATAGTCCGAGGCAAGTACAAAACTCAAGGTTTGGTTTGAATCTTCCCAAGACTCCTAAAATACTACAAGAATCAGGATTTCGTTCGGATCTTCCCGCTAATCCGAGTCAAGCAAAAAAAGTCAGGATTTGGTTCGGATCTTCCCGATAATCTGAATCAAGCAAAAAGTCAGGATTTGGTTCGGATCTTCCCGCTAATCCGAGTGAAGCAAAAAGTCAGGATTTGGTTCGGATCTTCCCGATAATCCGAGTCAAGCACAAAAGTCAGTATTTGGTTCGAATCTTCCCGATAATCCGAGTTAAAAACAAAAGTCAGTATTTAGTTTGGTATCTTTCTTCCATCTGAATTCATCTCTATAAAGAATTATGACTTTTTTAAAGGGTAAATTTGAAATTTAAAACAGTATGCCCCAGTTCAGTATTTTCGTTGTTGAAATGGGTGGATGTAGAATTAAGAGTGATTCATAAGAAAACAGTGTCCAACATGTAACCATTGAAGAAAGCTCACTGCTCTACGCCTTGGAGACCAGTTGTAAACCAGGTCTGTGTTGTACACGCCTTCTCCTCACCCGTCACAGACTCTTAAGCCAAGGGAAAAGTGTTTATGATGGAGATGAGAAGGTATTTTACACTAATTATCCTGTGTCGACACGTTTCTGCAGTCTTCTATCTCGTCCTGGACCCCTTTTCTTTGAAGGCTGTCTGTGCTTCATGCCCAAACGCTTTTACGGGGAGCTAATTTGTCCTCGCCCGGAAAAACAATCAGATTAGCATCAAACGCGAGTTGTTAACTCAACCTGGAGCAGGGCATCATGGGGAATATCCAGGAGATGTCAGTTTTCTTGCTGGCTGCTGGTAGCGTTCCCGCTCTGAGCTGAATCAACAAAAAAAAAGTGAGTACTTGGGGGGGGGGAGAGGGGTGGAGTGGGAGAAGCAGTAACAGCTGACTGAGCGGGACAAAGTGGCAGTTAATGTGTTTTTAAAATGTTTCTTTTTCTCTTACTTTTCCTCTTACTTTTTCTCTTCTTCCTGTGTGGTGCGAGCAAAAAGAAGAGCGTGGTCTGAGAGAAGATTTACAGAAGACGGAGGCTGGGCTCAGATGATTAAGTGGAAACACTGTAAATCTTCCACACACCTCCTCCATCCACTCCTCTCCCACGCTCATTTCGCCCTCCATTCTCTCCTCCCCCACCCCCCAACTCTTAATTTCCAGACCTGATCCAAGCCGCCACCCCAGATTTACCCCCTAACGGACGCTCAAGTGATGGCGAAGGCGGCGCTCCAAAACGCTGGAAAGTCCTAGCGGAAATGAAGATAAATGGGGCCCAAATGTAGGTCTGCTTCGTGTAAGTGAGACAGCGGTTTTCCAATTAGAGCCAGACTTGCAAGCAGTAACGCGCCACTGTTGAGCTGTTAAACAGCGGGGGACCTGTTTCTTCATCGTATATGACGCGTTACATACATATTCACCATGTAAATTATCCTCATTTAGCGCAGGGTAAAGTTACCATACAGACAGTGTTTGGAAATTATCCTATTACATTCTTTAGTCTGTTTATTCTTCCCCTGCTTCGTTCTTTAATGCGTTTTATGCATATTGTCAAAATGCTGTCTATTTTCCTCCATCTATATATTTTCCTAATTTTCAGAAATATTTCCTCGTGCTATTTTTCCAGAAATCTACTATAAAGAAAATAGCCTTCAGACTGCATGTTCCAACTATTTAGTGCAAAGAAAATGGCCTTCCCAGTGTATGTTCCAACTATTTAGCACAAAGAAAATGCCCTTTTATATATATGTTCCAACTATTTAGCACAAAGAAAATGCCCTTTTATGTATATGTTCCAACTATTTAGCACAAAGAAAATGCCCTTTTATGTGTATGTTCCAGCTATTTAGCACAAAGAAAATGGCATTCCCAGTGTATGTTCCAGCTATTTAGTACAAAGAAAATGCCCTTTTATGTGTATGTTCCAACTATTTAGTACAAAAAAAAGTCTAAGTGTAAGTTTCCAGTACTTTTGAAAATAACTTTGCTCAATTTGTTACCTTCTTTTACTACGAGGCAGGGCAGGACAGCAACCAGACATCCACGTCTTGTGTCGTCCAGGGTGTTTCCGATCACGTTGTCAGTCCTCTAAGAAAGTCATCTCCCAGCCACTTCATTTTCCATTGAATTTTCTAGTCATTGCTAAGTTCCAAACTTCCGTCTTCTCATGGTATGTCCAGGAAATTTTGAATGCCCTATTCTTTTATTTCTGTGCGGCTCTTTGATCCACCTAGTTAGGTATTTTGGTTTTACAATTTTTGGCCCATAAAGGAAGGAATTTACATCTTTGTTTACAGGAAAAATATTTTTATAAATGATAAAAAAGCGGATTTTGGCATTTTTATAACTGATAAAAAGCGGATTTCAGCATTTTTATAACTGATTAAAAGGGGATTTCGTGACGTGCACCCTGTATGAAATCATGACAAGAGGAAAAAAAATGGAAAGGAAAGAAGAAGAAATCTGATTCTAGAAATGAAGAAATGAAACCTGCTGGAAGTTGTTATCCCTCTGGTGTACATTTCATATCTCTGAAATATATTTCATGTACGCCTTTCTCCTGTGTAGACTGGAACGTTGCCAATGACATTTTCAAAGAGGCCCACCACAAAAAGAAAGAAAATCTTATCTCATATATTTTATATGTAAAATTCACCGCGGACAGACGCAGGTAGAATGTACCGGACAAGAAGTTTCTGCTCATTAGACACTGACTCCGTTCCGGACATTTTGAAAATGAGCATGCCGGAGCAGTTATTCTGAAAATTTGAACAAATCTATCAGCAGCTTTTTTTTTCCTCCCACACTTTCAAAAACAAGAGCCAAGAATAATGTTTGGCCTGTGAATTTGTTTTCATTGACAACCAAATGAAACGCTAAATCGTGTCCTTTGGAACTGGCGAACACTGGTTAAGAAAATGGATTCTGCGCCACGCGGCTGAGCATATATGGGGCTGTCCCGAATGCAGCGAAGCCGGAGTCTGAACTTTGAACTGTTTAAGAATTAAATCTTTTATTTCATGAACTCTCTCTCTCTCTCTCTCTCTCTCTCTCTCTCTCTCTCTCTCTCTCTCCCCATATATATATCCACAACAGATCCTCTTATTCATTCCAGGGAACATACATACATATTCCAATCTCTCTTCAAAACGACAAATGACAAATCTTGATTCTAATGTCACAGTTCCTCTTAGTTATAACATCAAGAACATCACCATCCGTTACAGCAATGGAGCTAAAACTCTTTACATGCTCCAATCACAGAGCTAAAACTTTTTACAGCACGCTACATGAAATCTCAGAACTAAAACTCTTTACAATACTCTACACGAAATCTCAGAGCTAAAACTTTTTACAATACGCTACACGAAATCCCAAAACTAAAACTCTTTACGCTTCATAGAGCCTCACAGTTAAAACACTGTACAACATACTTTACCAATCTCAGAATTAAAACTCATATACAATACGCAACGCGCAATTTATCATGTTAACAATCCGGACAAAACTACTCAGAAATGTGCCCTCATTCGTTGCATGCTTCGTAAATACTGTCTTAGCTGGTCTAGGAACAAGATGTAAGGTCGTCTATTCGCCCATATATTTCGGTTTACCAGAATATTATTATATGTTCCTACAGAATCGGTCGCTACTGTAGGTCGTTGCTAATTTTATGACTAAGTTAGAACCCGACACACTAAGAGTTAACACTTTGCCATCGGTAACTGATGGTCCTATATAACTGTACTGAACATGTGGGTACAGCTGTCTTTGTAATTTCAGCCACAGCTGTAACGTAAAACGGTTACCATGGTGATGAAGACGCTGTCCGATTTGACAAGTAATGACCAACAGCTGACGTGCTAGCGTTAGGATTGACGAACCATAGCCGATCAAGACCCTGTCCCACCTCTCCATTAGTACACTCAGTAACTAGACCAGCCTGGTTTAAAGGGCAGGGATGGCCATAATCACCAGGGTGGTGGAGTCTTCTACAGAAGCACTGAACATCCTCTACTTTTTGGCTCCACCCATGGGGCGAAAAAATACCAATCATAACCCGCTCCCAAGCCGACACCATGCTGCTCCTCAGCACCTTCACAGCATCGGCTGCAAAGAACACCAGCTCTCAGTTCTAGGGAGACAGAAGACAAGACACAGAGTGACGTGTTCAATATAATAAACTGCATATAAAGAACTGAAGACATAACGTAAGATCAACCTGAATGCCTGCATTCTTTGAAACTCAAGTAAATATTAATATATAAATATGTATATTCGCTTTATTTTGAATAAGAACAGAAAATATGTCAGCACTAATCTAGAATGCTTCTTTTTTTTCCCTTCCATCTTAATATCACGCCCGTACGTCCAGTTCTTTATTTTAAGCCAGTATGTGGAGCCTAAACAAAAGACGTTTCTCGCAGAGAAATATCACCTCTGTTTTAAAAAAATGGCTGACCAACTGTAGCTGTTACATAGCTCATGTGTAAAGTGCTTCTTTTAGCACGAAAGACAGTTACCAACTCAAGTCAAACATAAACAATTAATCTCTTTTAGCGCGAAAAACAGTTACTGCTCAAGTCAAACATAAACAATTAACTTACCTTAACAGACAACTCCATCTCTAAGAGAAAAGTTTAAACACATTCGGGACCTTCTAACACCCACTCTCTGCTCCCTTGGAAATTAACCTAATGTTTACACATCACTCTTACTCTGTAAATTAGTGAGAACAGGAATGGATACGGTTTTTTTTTTTCAAAAGACATCACATACTTTCTCTGTGTCTTCGTGTCTGGAGACACGCCTTCTAGATCCAACCTTTTTTTTTTCTTCTTCTCTTTTCTTTAAATATGAATATGAGGAATTCCCAGAAAAGTAATACTTATTCACTTCAGCAGAATTCAAGATTATGGGTTTCCGCGAGGTGTAGCTGGACAGAACAGTATACACACACACTGAATAATACATAATATTGGCTGTAATGAACATCTCGGAACAGGCACTCTCACGTCCAAGCTGACGCTTTGGTGGAATGAGCCAGAAGTGATGAGTTTTTAGTCCTGTGCTACTCCTGCAGTATCATTAACTCACCACCAAACCTGTACGCACTAAAGTTAAAAGCTCACCATGAAATGCATACATTAAAAAATAAAACTCATCACCAGGAACTGCATGCATTAAAGATAAAAGCTCACCACCAGAACAGCATACACTAAAGATAAAAGCTCACCACCAGAACAGCATACACTAAAGATAAAAGCTCACCACCAGAACAGCATACACTAAAGATAAAAGCTCACCACCAGAACAGCATACACTAAAGATAAAAGCTCACCACCAGAACTGTATTCACTAAAGATAAAAGCTCACCACCAGAACAGCATACACTAAAGATAAAAGCTCACTACCAGACCTGCATACATTAAAGATAAAAGCTCACCACCAGAACAGCATACACTAAAGATAAAAGCTCATCACCAGACCTGCATACACTAAAGATAAAAGCTCACCACCAGAACTGCATACACCAGGGATAAAAGTCACATCCCTGGATCAGGTCAGAGAGGGACCTGGTACCCCAACGGAAGCTTGCCAGACGTGCTGTGCTCAAGCCCTACCTAGCAAAAGCTTTCTGACTTTTGACTTGAGCTTACAACGACACAACCAACATGTGAAACTAGAGCACTGGAAACCTATCTGTGCGCTTCTTTTACACACAGAAGTAAAGCATTTCCCACCAGCTGGAGCTGTTCTGTTGCAGGGTGGCTCTTGCTACATGCAATCTGTAGAAAAGCCACACAAGCATGTGATTATAACGTAAGATTAAATATTATCTACATGTTATCTTTGTTGCGTAAATTTTTATCCGAAGTGCCAGAAGGTGGACATAACATTTATGTTAACTAGCATGTACTGTAGATTTTGGTGTACAGATTACGTTTCTGATATGACATGTGCAGCATGTAGTACTGACTACTGCAGCAAAATACACTTTTAGCGGCCCACAAATCTAACTTTGAATGGCATAACAATTCTGAAGATGATAAAACTCTTAAATGAGATTTTAAAAAGTCGTGAAGTGATAAAACTCTTAATGAGATTACAAAATAGCGATGAGGTTAAAAACTCGTTAAGTGATAACACTTTTAACGAGGCAAAAATTCTTAATGAGATAAAAATTCGTAAGATGATAAAACTGTTAATGAGAAAAACAATTCGTAATGAGATGAAAATTCATTTGGTGATAAAACTCTTAATGAAATAAAAACTCGTAAGATGATAAAAATTCCTGATGCTATTAAAAACTCATAATGTAATAAAGCATTTATGAGATTAAAAACTGGAATGGAGACAAACTTTTATTGAGAATTTTTTTAAAAATTCGTAATGAGATATTAACTCTTAATGAGATTATGTGTCTTCTGTGCTCTTCTACTGATTTGTGAGAGTTTAAAACTTTATTTAATGTTTTAAACAGATCGACGGCCAGGCATGGTGCAGACCACGTGACCTGTGCCGATATGCCAAGGAAACCAGGGACACGAGCAGTGTTTCCTGTATTCCTGGGCTGTACCAGGGAACTATTTCCACAACCCATTACTAATATTTATATCTTGTGTGTTTTTTTTTGTCTGTGTGTGGTACGTGCATATTTGTGTGTGGTTGCGTATGTTTGTATGTGTCTGTGTGTCCAGTATGATGAAATTCACGAAAATGTCTCTATGAAAGGCGCGGGACAGCGTGGAGAACCGGGTATATCAAACGACCACCACATCAATTAGAAGCTTATCATTTGAACTAAGACTATCATTTCATATCTTGAAATGAACACGGTCTTGACAGCGCAGTTACTGAAGACAGTGGGTTTTATTCCTACTACCGTCGCCATCCACCTGACTCAGCTGTGGGAAAAAAAATTGTATTCGGTATACTACGATGAGGAAAATCTACCCCTCCCCCAAACAAAACAATTCATTCATGCATTCGTTTGCATGTCCCTTGCGGAACTTTGCCTCCTTAACAGCACTCCTGTAGGCCTCTCGGTTGTGAGCAAGATGGCCTGCTGCTGGTGCATCCATTTGCAGATCATCAACGATGTCTTGCAGCCATCTTTGCCTTAGTTTTCCTCTCTTTTTTCCCATTATGTACCCTTCCAATATGGTTTTCTCTAGATTATCATGACGTTTAATGTGTCCAAAATATTTAAGTTTTCTCTGTTTAATACTCTTTACTAGCCAGCCTTCTTCAATATTAAGTTCTTGTAGTATAGATATATTTGTTCTTTTTTGTGTCCATGATATTTGAAGAACTCTTCTGCAGCATTTACATTCAAAGGCATTTATATGTTTCTCAGCTGTTTTGTTAAGTGTCCAGGTCTCACAGGCATATGCTGCGGTGGGAAAGATGCATGCCCTTAAAAATCTTATTTTTGTAGTTCTGTCTGTTCCTCTCCACAGATTCTTTATTTGTTTTATTTTTTGAAGAGCGATAGATGTCCTCCTTTTAATTTCCCTCATTGTATCTCCATTATTAGTTAGCAGTAATCCAAAATATTCAAAACTCTCCAGTTCTTCCAGTTTTTCCTCATTGATATATATATCAGCTGCCTTGTTTGTTTTGTCAGTTGTCATCAATTTAGTTTTCTTAGCATTAAGATAGAGGTTTTGCTCTTCACTATTCTTACGGACTGACATAATTAATTTTTCCATTCCTTTTTGTGTTGTGGACAGTAATACTGTGTCATCAGCATATCTAATCTCTGGCATTTTATAACCTCCAATTGTTATGGCATCGTAATATTCTTTGTCTACATTTTCTCTAACATTCCTCATTATATTTTCAGTATACAAGTTAAATAAGTAGGGTGACAATATGCACCCCTGACGTGTTGTTTCACCATTTATTCTTACTGCTGCTTGTTGGTCTAGATACAGCAGTGATGTTAATTGTATCAGATGTGTTGGAAATCCCTTTTTTTCCATTAATTCCCAAAAGTTTCTGGTGTTGTACATAATCAAATGCCTTTGAGTAGTCTGTAAAGGGTTAAAAAAAACAATACAAACCAAACAAAAAACGAAAGGTATATTTCTTCATGGATACGTCCACTGGATTATAATGTACAAAAAAACTACACGAGGATAAGATTAAAACAGGACATTACATGCAAATCTGTTAGCTGAATATGGGACATGGCTCCAGTTAACAGTGAGCAGGGAATAAAGCAAGAAAGAAGATATCTTCAAGCTTTGCTGATTTTATGTGTGAGATTATGTGTGTGGGCATTTGTGTGTGTGGGTATGTTTGTGAGGATATGTATGTGTGTTGAAATCTGTCTGTATGTGTGTGTGCGTATCTGTATATGAGTATGTGTGGGAATACGTGTATGGATTATGTCTGTGGGAATTTATGTGGGCAGTGCGATTCTGTATGCGAATATGTGTATGATTATATGCATGTATGCTTACGTGGGTATATGTGAGTGGATAAATGTGTGGATATATATATATATATATATATATATATATATATATATATAATGTATATATGCAGAACCTCGAAGAGAAATTTTGTTTGCTGGTTCAAAACTACCTCATTTTACCCTTCTGAGTAATCATCCAACTGCCATCCACTACAACTCCTTACCATACTGATTAATCATTATACTGTCATCAAACTACACTTCCCTACTCTACTGATTAATCATTCTATTGTCGTTCACTACACATCCTTACTCTACTGATTAAACATTCTATTGTCATCCACTACACCTCCTTATCCTACTGATTACTCATTCTATTGTCATCAACAATACCCTCCACACTACTGATTAATCATTATATTGTCATCCACTACACCTCCTTACCCTACTGATTAATCATTCTATTGTCATCTTCCACCTCCCCTACCCTACTGATTAATCATACTATTGTCATCCACCACACCCCCTGTTCTACTGATTAATCGTTCTATTATCATCCATCACACCCCCTATTCTAGTGATTAATCATTCTATTGTCATTCACCACACCCCCTATTCTACTGATTAATCGTTCTATTGTCATCCATCACACCCCCTACTCTAGTGATTAATCGTTCTATTGTCATCCATCACACCCCCTACTCTAGTGATTAATCGTTCTATTGTCATCCATCACACCCCCTACTCTAGTGATTAATCGTTCTATTGTCATCCTTCACACCCCCTACTCTAGTGATTAATCGTTCTATTGTCATCCATCACACCCCCTACTCTAGTGATTAATCGTTCTATTGTCATCCATCACACCCCCTACTCTAGTGATTAATCGTTCTATTGTCATCCATCACACCCCCTACTCTAGTGATTAATCATTCTATTGTCATCCATCACACCCCCTATTCTAGTGATTAATCATTCTATTGTCATTCACCACACCCCCTATTCTACTGATTAATCGTTCTATTGTCATCCATCACACCCCCTACTCTAGTGATTAATCGTTCTATTGTCATCCATCACACCCCCTACTCTAGTGATTAATCGTTCTATTGTCATCCATCACACCCCCTACTCTAGTGATTAATCGTTCTATTGTCATCCATCACACCCCCTACTCTAGTGATTAATCGTTCTATTGTCATCCATCACACCCCCTACTCTAGTGATTAATCATTCTATTGTCATTCACCACACCCCCTACTCTACTGATTAATCGTTCTATTGTCATCCATCACACCCCCTATTCTAGTGATTAATCATTCTATTGTCATTCACCACACACCCTATTCTACTGATTAATCATTCTATTGTCATCCACCACACCCCCTACTCTACTGATTAATCATTCTATTGTCATCCACCACACCCCCTACTCTACTGATTAATCATTCTATTGTCATCCACCACACCCCCTACTCTACTGATTAATCATTCTATTGTCATCCACCACACCCCCTACTCTACTGATTAATCATTCTATTGTCATCCACCACACCCCCTACTCTACTGATTAATCATTCTATTGTCATCCACCACACTCCCTACTCTACTGATTAATCATTCTATTGTAATCTACCCCACCCCCGCCCACCCTAATGATTAATCATTCTTTTGTCATCCACTACCACCCCCAGCCCGCACCCCCCCCCCTCCCCCGGACAATCTCTTTAAACTGGAAGCACATGGAACCAAGTACAATGACTAACTGGACTCTTCAGCCCTCAGACAGGGATTATGTGCATATGTGTGTATGTAAATATGTGTAGGGGAGGGAGGGATGAGGTATCACATAAGGCAGTACTTTTCTGCACGACTGACAATCATTTAGAATGAAGTAAGAGAGATGAACTGTCAGTGATTAGCTCACACTTTGTTTTACCGACACTGTTACGAAGTGCTCACTTTGTCCACTTACATTTTGTGTCCTAGACATCCCGGTCGGTCGGAGGCTGTTTATGGCTGTTGTGTCTGAGCTGTTAGCGGCAAACTTCTCTGCGTCTTTTACCGGAGAACATCCCTTCCTACACAAAACGCTAAGAGCAATACCGCGTTTTGTTTAAAGATGCTGAACTAACAAAACAAACTGAGAAAAAAACTGACTGATCTGCAGGATTTTACATGCTCGTGTGAGCCGGTGTTTGTGGAGGCAACGTCTGAACTTTGGAGAGTGTTTAAAAACATGCATATAGGCAATCAACTTGCCGGTTTGGATTTTTTATCTCTCACTCTTATTTCACGGCTGTTGAGTTTGCTGCAGGAAGGCAATAACTTTTCAAATTTTTTTGTTTTCTTCATCTGTTACGGCTGAAAACGGAAACAGTTTCTTCCATAAACTGTTGTCTTTTTTAAAATAAGATTTTTTTTTTAAAGTCTTTTTTTTTCTTCTAAAAGTTAACAGAAGGGTATTTGCAAATAGCATAGTGATTGGCAGACTCGCTACCACGCTAGCAACTAAACGCACACACTCTGTGAC
This sequence comes from Achatina immaculata, assembly GCA_009760885.1. Classification (NCBI taxonomy): domain Eukaryota; kingdom Metazoa; phylum Mollusca; class Gastropoda; order Stylommatophora; family Achatinidae; genus Lissachatina; species Lissachatina immaculata. The sequence goes on along the minus strand of CM019702.1, from coordinate 39,697,964 downwards.
GTCATAGTTTTGCCCGGAAGTTTTGCGATACCTGGCAACACAAGTGGCGTCGGCAAGTTGATCTTGTAAATCGGTTTTATTTACACTTCCGCTGAAATTCTATTTGTGGTGAGACATAATGTTTTCAATAAATGTGTCGTTTTACCCCGGTTGTTTGTGGGGGGTAGTGGGTTTGCTCTGTTTGCACCAAGCACTGTCCCAGATGAAGATTCTCGCTGTCTTGGGGATTTCGGTGCACGTTTTGCTAGGGATTGTCACTATGCAAAATTTTATGCTAAAGTTGATTGCGAGAGCTAAAGTTGATTGCGAGAGTTAAAGTTGATTGCGAGAGCTAAAGTTGATTGCGAGAGCTAAAGTTGATTGCGAGAGCTGAATGTCGAAGCTACCAAGAGAAACATGAATTTGGACACCTTTTCTCTGAGTGGCGAGTAAAAACTGTGTTCCTAGAAACTAGTAATACCTCAGATTGAAGTTTAATTATTTGGACATAGTTTTTCCAGTACAATATATCAATCCTTCCTAAAGTGGGCGATAGCGCCCTCACTGCGGGAGTTGGAAAGGACCGGAAAAGGGGGGGGGGAGGCGGGCGTGAAAGAAAAAGTGGCAGTATGAGGGCGTTGAGGGAAAACGAAGAGGGACGGGGCGGTAGAACTTTTCCACCTGAATTTGAGAGACTTGTGTCCCTACATGAAACGCATCCATCACATTAAAAGTTGAGCATATAATGTAGCAGGGAAGTTATAAATGTGCTCCTTCATATTGTTAAATAAACTGGTTTGCTGGCTGAAGTTTTCAGTTGTGTAATGCACATCCTAGTTTAAAAGGCCGTTGTACGAGTAGTAAATGGGGAGGGGATGGGGGGTGAGGGGTGAGGGGTGAGGATGGAGCGTGGAGGAAAGGGCGCGAAGCCTGAACATGTCCGGGAAACATTGCTGCATTTGAGCGTAGTTTCTTGTTGTATATGGACAAAGTTTCTTATTGTTGTATATGGACATAGTTTCTTATTGTTGTATATGGACATAGTTTCTTATTGTTATATATGGACATATTTTTTTTATTTTCCATATAGACACAGTTTCTTATTGTTGTATATGGACATACTTTCTTATTGTTGTATATGGACATACTTTCTTATTGTTGTATATGGACATACTTTCTTATTGTTGTATGTGGACATACTTTCTTATTGTTGTATACGGACATACTTTCTTATTGTTGTATACGGACATTTTGGACATACTGAAGCTGCGTCGGCAGAAATGGAATACCTGGTTGCCCATGATGTGGTTCATGGCGTCATTGTGACGGGCTCACAGAGCATGCTTCGTAAGATTGCTTAAAAAATAGTGGGCCCCGTCTGTTAAGCCAGGCAGTTGTGACGAGTCTAACGTTGCTTTACTGTCCAGGGCATGCGGGAGGACGTGGCAGTGAAGGGGCAGATAAATTTCCTGCACAGGCTAAAATAAAAGGGCAGACTGAGAATGAACCAAAAGGTGACATTGCTAAAGCTGCATTGGAAAGACTGCGGGGAAAATGAAGAATGGGAATGGAAGAACAATGTAGCTGTGAGGAGATTGCTGGAGCTAGGACAGGTTAAGGGCGCTGGTAAGACACCTGAGCTGTGGGGCGGAAAACGCGTCCTAAGCAACCAATACTTGATGGGAACTATCAGCAAACATTTTCTTGGTTGTATGCTGCGTCATGGGGCGGTGCATCTGTAGGACTGTCCTGAATGCTATGACGCTGGAGTCTGGTTTTGAACATTTGAACCGTCCATGGACATAGTTTCTTATTGCTGTATATGGGCATAGTTTTTTATTGCTGTATATGGACACAGTGTGTTATTGCTGCATATGGCACAGATTCTTACTGCTATATATAAACATAGTTTCTTAATGCTTGTATCTATTGAAATTCTTTTGTTAGCTATAACTGATGCATCATAATAGTGCAGTATCACCAAGTAACACGAGTAGTAACATAACATTACAGTTCTGTACACAAATGATATGCTTCATGTTTTCAAACGCATTTTTACATATAAAAATTTCAGTTTAGCACATTAGTTGTTCAAAATTTTTTTTTCCGTGTTATGAAAGGTGGACACATATCAAAACAGCTGAGAAACACATGGATGACATTGAATGTAAATGCTATGAAGAGTTATTCAAATATCATGGACACACACACAAATATATATGTATATATATATATATATATATATATATATATATATTATATATATATATATATATATATGCATACTACAATAACTCAGTGTTGAAGATGGTTGGCTAGTAAAGAAGATTAAACACAGAGAACCTGATTATTTTGAACACATTAAATGTCATGAGAATTTAGAAAAGACCGTCCTGGACGGGTACATAATGGGAAAAAGAAAGAGAGGAAGATCAAGGCGAAGATGGCTGCAAGACATCGTTGATGATCTGCGAATGGATGCATAAGCAGCAGGCCATCTTGCTCACAACCGAGAGGCCTACAGTTTATGGTAGGTTTAGTGGCAAGCAACAGCTAACTAGCCGCCAGCGTATGAATGAAAACACTAGTAATATAAAATGTATAAAATCGGAAAAAAGTAGGAGCAGCTTTATTACTTAACGATTACCAATGCATGCACCCCGCTATTTTCTCTGCAACCCCTCTTCCCCGATCACCTGTTTCAATTTCTCCTAGCTAGGCCAGTAGTGCGTCACTCTCTCTCCCCTCCCCGGTTCCCCATTCACCACCCCCAGTTACAACCCACCGACCACATGTGACAGGTCTCTATTTAAACAATTTCCATGTCCTACCAGATCCATTCCTGACACACACCGCCGGACAAGCCACACCTTGCAATTTACAGCTAATTACTCCTTTAAAAAAATTTTTTTTAAACAGTATTCATGTGAATCTATACTTTATCTCCTCTCTCTATTTCTTCGTCCTGTGTGTTTTTGTATGATTAAGGCTCACGCCGAAACGTCACAACTTTGTAATCGTTAAGTAATAAAGCTGCTCCTACTTTTTTCCGATTTTATACATTCTGGTATCACAGCTTTACTGCAGTGCTTAGTGTATAGTTGTATACTTATACACCAATTATATTAATATAAAACAGTTATAGAAGTATGCCGTGACAAAAAACGTCCGTCTCGACAACAATGAAAATTGTGCCGACCGTAAAAGCAAGGGCTGGTCAAGGCGCCGAATAAAATAGAATGGTATATTATGGTATGTGCCAAGACACGGCACCAATTAAAATAGAATGGTACAGTATGGTATGTGCCAAGGAACGGCACCAATTAAAATAGAATGATATAGTATGGTATGTGCCAAGACACGGCACCAATTTAAATAGAATAGTATAGTATGGTATGTGCCAAGAAACGGCACCAATTAAAATAGAATAGTATAGTATGGTATGTGCCAAGAAACGGCACCAATTAAAATAGAATAGTATAGTATGGTATGTGCCAAGACACGGCACCAATTTAAATAGAATAGTATAGTATGGTATGTGCCAAGACACGGCACCAATTTAAATAGAATAGTATAGTATGGTATGTGCCAAGACACGGCACCAATTTAAATAGAATAGTATAGTATGGTATGTGCCAAGACACGGCATCAATTAAAATACTTCGCGATTGTATAAAGCCGCCACCCAAGTGATAAACTGAACTACTTTTTCTTCCTCTATCTACTGATTATATCTGAGGAATTTTAATGTGTAACTGAGAACGAACACACACGTCTCAACAGGTTGAGAACCACTAACACTCAAATGATAATAGCAGCTACACATATTTATTATGGGAAAAATGAGTGGTGAATAAATGAGGTTGTAGCAATAAACTGAGTAAACAGATGAATAATCCAACTCCTCTCCCGACGAGAACTAGTTCGCCATGTAGGGAGGGAGTGGGCAACAATCACTCTCAGCTAGGAAAGACAGGCATTCAACATGATGAAATAAGAGCCAACTTACTAACTCACTGAAAATTCCATGGATCCTTACATACAACTTCCCATCACCAAAACTATCAGACTTAAAGTCCTCAAAAATCTCAGTAGAACTAATTCACATTTCTTCAGTTACAAAATATTTCTAACAACTCGTAGCTGCATAAAATAATTTACACGCTGATTTCATGAGGGAAAAAAACTAACTAAAATCCTAGCATCCTATCTAAAACATCCCTCTCAGTCATACTCTACATAATGAATTTGCAATCATAATGAATCCTTATCATTAAGAGTTTAGTCTTTAAATATGAACTACAATTCCTATTCCTAAATCTTCCTGAAGGTTCTATCTCGTGGAAGATAAAAATCGTGATTAAAACATTACTGCCTGAAATCTCAGTCCATGAAAAAAATTACCTGTTTATGACCTTGGACAATAAACTAAAAACAATATCATATTTTAAGCTTTTCTGTAACTAAAAATAACGAATTAAACAAACATGTCCTAAATAACTTTAGTTAACTGTAAAAAATCCCGTGCCTGGACATGGCAAGAAATGGCCTTCAACGTGTCAAACCTGACCTATAGTTGACCTGTAATTAAAAAAACTAAGGGCACTAACCACTACGTCAGTCTACCAAATAAATCCCTGGTTAACTTCCCTATAAAGTTAAATAAAAGATCAGAATTCCAGAATTAAGGAAATCTGTTACAAGTTGAGCTGTTAGGGAGGCAAAGTTCCCCAATGGACATGCAAATGACTGATTGACTTATGAAAAGTCTGGTAACTTTAGTCAGTGTAGAAAGTCTGTACTCTTTACATTCGTTGGTTCAAGTGTAGGGAGTAGAATGTAAGGATTTTGTCTGAAATATTGCACTTTCTGCAATACAGGAACGAACGTTAGCACTGCTAAATCTAGTTTTAGGGATTTTGCTTTAATAGCGTTTATTTGTGTACCGCCATGCCAGGTCGGTGGGCCGGCTGGAGATGTCCCAGTCACCGGCCGTAACAATTGGTACCTCCTGGAGCTGAGGAAGTAAAGATGGCCAGGTGTTACGCCAGACTCTGATGTGCCGACAGATCTAGGAAATTATTTGTGCAGGTCATGAATGTTCTGAAGATTTACTGGAGTAAAGGAATATGCAACACATATGACTACTGAAGGTTTACCGCAGTCACAAGGAATACTTCACATGTAATTGTACAGAATTTATATTGAAAAAAAAACAGTGATACAATGAAGCATATTTCAACGAAACTAGAGAAGATTTTTTTTTGAACATGAGAAAGTAAAACTTCTCCAGACTGGACATATTATGTGGACGAATAAGTTGAAAAGTTCAGAAAAGTAAATTAAAAAAAAAAACAACCTCAGTAGCAGAAGTAAGAAAGGAAGATATGGCCGTTAACGTATTACAGATAAGGTACAACAATGTCTATACATTTTTTAGTTTAGAAGTTCCAGCCACGTTTGATGGATAAAGTCCTCCACTGTCAGGGTTCAGGTTAAAAGAAATGAACATCACATTTTATGGTATAGGACAGTCGATGTTCTCCTCTCACATTTTATGGTATAGGACAGTCGATGTCCTTCTTTCCTGAACGTCACATTTTATGGTATAGCACATTCAATGTCCTTCTTTCTTGAACGTCACATTTTATGATATAGGACAGTCGATGTTCTCCTCTCACATTTTGTGGTATAGGACAGTCGATGTCCTTCTTTCCTGAACGTCACATTTTATGATATAGGACAGTCAATGTCCTTCTCTCTCTCGAACATTACATTTTATGGTATAGGACAGTCAATGTTCTTCTCTCTTGAACGTCACATTTTATGGTATAGGACAGTCCATGTCCTTGTCTCTAGCAGCCCCCAACATTCTAGGCAGCCTCAGTCACCATCAGACAATAGCGTTGGTTGCTATATCTGTCCACACTCTACCACGCCTTCCTTGTTTTACTCTTCCCCTAAACAAGGATAAAAACACTTCATGAGCTCTAAATGTATTTGCTGTATCGATTAAAAAACATTTGTCAATTACTGCTTATGTAGTGGTTTCCCAGTGTCTGCATGCAATGAGGAGGTGGAGAACTCTTTGATGGTAAGAGATTAAGACTGATTACCTGGGACAATCTCCATTGTATGTTAGGCTGATTTTTGTGTTTTACAGGCGAAAAAAAAAACAAACAAACTTACCACGATTCAAACTCCCCTGTCTCTCGAAAGACCACAGCCACGCTGCCCTCCTGACAGTTCATGAAATTAAATTTAACAGAGAATTAGGTACATGCCAGACATGACTCACCCCCCACCCCCATGACAAGACATTGAGTGTTTGTGGAAGTACTTTCATGGCTCACCCACATGACAAGACATTCAGTGTTTGTGGAAGTACTTTCATGGCTCACACCATATGGCAAGACATTCAGTGTTTGTGGAAGTACTTTCATGGCTCACCCCATATGACAAGACATTCAGTGTTTGTGGAAGTACTTTCATGGCTCACCCACATGACAAGACATTCGGTGTCGGTGAAAGTACTTTTATGACTTATCCACGTCACAAGAACATGACGAGTAATTGCTGATTCTGCAGAAACAGCTTAGAAATGAAAATAGAAATTTGCGTCCTTGCAAAACCTAATCTGATCTGTTGCGCAGTTTTGTTGATTGCAACTTCCTGTACACGCGGTGCAGCACAAAAGAAACTGACAGCACAAGTAACACTGTTAGTATAACTGTAACAAACTGTTTCCGTGTCAGCTCTACACGTAATATACACTGTACTTCTCAGCTGATCAGAGTTTTAACAGATTATTCCATAAGGAATTCTAATCCTAGGTTCTGAGATTTGAAATGTGAAAGCAGTTCTATAGTGAAACTGCAGACAGCTAAAACAGATCATTAGCTTTACACTGAAACTAAACATTTTTACACTGAAACTAACAGTGCATTTCATCTTTACACTGAAACTAACAATGCATTTCATCTTTACACTGAAACTAACAGTGTATTTCATCTTTACACTGAAACTAACATTGCGTTTCATCTTTACACTGAAACTAAACATCTTTACACTGAAACTAAACATCTTTACACTGGAACACTGTAACTCAGTTTTACCCAAGCACTAATAATTTTACACCTCAGTTTTATATGAAAACACTTATCTCTGAAACATATGTTGCTGATGTGAGCACGGGCAGACTGGTAGTCCTATTAGAGATGAAAGAACACACAAACACGAAGACAAAATTATCTGATTGTTTTGATAAAGCAACAAGGGAAAGACAAGGCGTCCAATCAGATTACAGCTGGAAAAAACCATAGAAAATGGAGAAGCAGTGATCGCTAGCGATTACCAACATGGCGCCTATTAGTGAATTATTCATATATATATATATATATATATATATATATAAACATTCTGTTCGACTTAAAAAATTTCTTGCAGGTGTCAGCTCAGTACATGGTAAGGTTCTGGAATATGAAACATAAAAACAAACATTTTTTAGATGTTTATTCATAAATTATAATACTGGATGTGGTTTCCTATTTCCCATTAATTTTGTCACAAATTCTTTCCTCTGTCACTTAGTTTAGTGTGGCCTCTGACTATGCAAAAAACAGAAGCTAGGTTTACTGGTACAAGAGATACTGTGTGATATTTCTAATAAGATTTTCATCAGACAATGTCAACAAAAATGAAAAGCAAAGACAGTTTTACAGGAAAGCAAGATGCTTTTTTTTCAGTTTAATTAAAACGATTACAAATTTTATTGCATAATTTTCTTGATCTCCTCTTGAAAGTCTCCTCTTCATTTTAAATGTAAAGAGGGTTGTATGACTGGGACATGAGGAAGATTAGAAGAGGAGTGAGAGCTTAGAAACAGCTATAGCAGATAACAAGAAAAACACTCCTGCTAGAAAGCAAGAACTCGTTTTTATACAGAGTTACTCATAGGTCTGTGAAACATTTCAAAACTTCGCAACAAAGAAACTACGTAACGGATCATGATAACTCTTACGCCAAGGGAAAGAGAAACTCTTCAAGTGTTTTGTTTTAAATAAAGCCCTCGCGTAAAGCTCCCGTGGTTTGCCGCTAGAAGGCAGCACTAGCAAATGTGGCTTTTCAGTAAACGTGAGCAGTCATTTTGTCTTTTGGAATACGCAAGAATGTCGTCAGTTGTGACTGTGCAGCGACAATTTCGTGCGGAATTCCAGAAGGCAGCGCCTGTTTTCAACAGTATCAAGATGTTGTGTGCGAAATTCCAGGATGAATGTTGTCTATGCACAGCTCCTCGGCAGGGACGTTCAGGACCAAGCGAAGAAACTGAATTGTGTTAGAGAAGCTTACCAGCGAAGTCCACTACACGGAGAATTCGTCACACTGTTCATTGCGAGACTCCTAGCTGTGAACTTGCGCGTGTAGTGGACTTGCGGGGGCTTCGCTGGTAAACTTCACAGTTTATTCGCTTGGTCCTGGATGTCCCTGCCGGGGAGCTGTGCACAGACGGCCTTCATCCCGGAATTTAGCATACCACTTCTTGATACTAGTGAAAACAGGGGCTGCATTCTGTAATTCCGCTGGAAATCGTCGCTGCACAGTCATAACGAACGACGTTCTGACGTATTCCAAAACACACAACGACTGCTCACGTTTACTGAACGTCATATTTGCTACTGCTGCCTCCTTATTAAAAAAAAAGCACTTGAAGAGTTTCTCTATCCCTTGGCGTAAGAATTATCATGATCCGTTAGGTAGTTTCTTCGTTGCAAAGTTTTGAAATGGTTCTTGGACCTATGAATAACTCTGTATATTTGATGACATTCCATGGCGTCAGTACTTTTTAAAATCGGAATTCTTCAGGGTACATCTTGCAACATTCCCCAGAAACTATACATGCTTTTTTTTTCTAAATTATGATTAAAGATTCCGGCAGAACATAGAATTATAATTTTAATAATAGGTAGAAACAGTAAAATCGAATCTAGAGATCTGGTAAAACTTATTTCATTTAATATTCTAAAAAGCAAACGCCACAGCTAACTTTGGAGCTTCAGTGTTTTATAATTCCAAGAATATAAGATGGCTTCAGTTTGCTTTCGCACCTAACAAACGTGTCGACAAATAGCTTACAGCATATACATATTGTATATGTCCTGGTGTGGTATTAATTTCAAGGTTTTTTTGACTGAAAATATTCATGAATTGCTGAAGTAATGGTACAACTGTCGAAGAAAAATGCCTTGTGCTACCCTCATGTCACGATGAACTTCGGCAGTCTTAATTACAAAACGTTTTAGGCTAAAAAAAAAAACACACACACACAAAGTCCCTCACAAGTCTCCACAGCTCTGTCAGTTCTGCAAAGTTTTAGATCAAGCTTGACGATGTATGTTCATTTCAAAGAAATCGCTCCATGTTTGTTTATGACCGTATTGATGTTCTGTGACATATTTGTGTATTTTAAGTTTATCTAAATGCAAGTTAATAACGCTAGCGCCCGAAATCTGACAGTTCATGCGTTCTTCTCTGTTTATTTGTGTGTAACACGTCAAGACGCATTCCTCCACGTCTGTCAAGTTTATTTATTTTTTTGGCGTTTATAGCAAAGAACCAGCTGGCAGAGAGTGATGTTTCGAAACTGTTGAGTATTTTGTGATAAGAATTCAGGACGAAATGGCCTGGTTCCTGGATACGTTTTAAATGAGCTTGTTTTTAGGTTCATTTCACCAAATGTTTGAAAGTTTAAATAATGAGGCCCAGCTGGGTAGTTTATCTGTACTAAAACTAACGTCTACATCAAGACGGGATTATGGAAAGTAGCATAAGTTTATATACAATGTACATGACTGTTTTCTTGAGATGTGATCTGTCAATGAAATAGGGTGTTTCAGTGAAATGTGATATATGGGTGAAACTGCTGCTCTTGGTCCTGCGTGAGTGTTGATATTGTATTGTTTCATAGCGTAGCGGTGACAAGAGAAGAAATGGAAGTCCGAGAAATGCAACGAAAAATAAAACAACCAGATACGTAAAGCTTTTTTTAGTGACAACTTAGGAAGCAAAGGCACATGTGTTAGTGTGACAGCATTTTAGTGTGATGGTATTGTTAGTGTGGCAGCATTTTAGTGTGATGGTAGAGCTAGTGTGATGGTATTGTTAGTGTGACAGCATTCTAGTTTAACTGTAGAGCTAGTGTGATGGTAGAATTAGTGTGATGGTATTATTAGTGTGACAGCATTATAGTGTGATGATAGAACTAGTGCGATGGTATTGTTAGTGTGACAGCATTTTAGGTGATGGTAGAGCTAGTGTGATGGTAGATCCAATGTCACAGCATTGTTAATGTGACTGTTGCCTTAGTGTGACGGATTGTTAGTGTAACGATTTAGCTAGTGTGACGGTACAGGTAGTGAGATAGTAGATATAGTGTGATGGTATAACATTGAAGATTTAAAAATCGTATATTTCTGAATAGTTTCATATTATAGAATTGAAGGTTAAAGATGCTCTTTGATTAACACATCACAGGTTTCACAAAACATTACCACTTCACTAAATCAAGTCGGATGAAATGTACCTTCATTATTTAATTCTTACATATAAGTTAAAAATGTATTGTCGACAACATCACTTGGATTGAAACACTTAATCATTTGTTCAAAATATCAAACTCTATCATATTCTACATGCAGCATTTCTCAATTTCAAAAAATTCACAATATTCTACTCTTGACACGAGAACATTTTCTATCTCAGTATCACATCACATCTGCAACACGTGGTCAACTAGTTTCTCGTCTAAAATCACTGTACTCAAAGTTTCAAAAGTATCAGTTCTTCGTAATCACTTGAATCATTTGAAACACATATTCAATCTGTCCTAAAACTATTTCTTCAAAACTGCTTTTCCCGAGTATCTATTGTTCTAATTGTCCATCTGTTCCATCTGTCGTTACCTACGTCTTCTTTCTCTCTCGTGTCTTATCTGGAGTGTGTTCTCCTTCTGCTGTTCTTCTCTTCTCTACTTCCGTACTTCTTGGTTCTTGATAGTCTGTACTTCCGTCCTCGGGAACCCCTCCTCTGTCTCTTCTTCTTTCTCGTCCGTACTACTTGGTTCCTATTTGTTCCTCCTGTCTCTCCGCTCACCTTTTTATCTTCAAGTCCAGCTTGATGGATTAACCAATAAAAGTATTTTGGCTCCACCCTTCAAATGTCCACTGGTTCACATGAGCGTTCTGATTGTCCGTCATTCATACTTCCCTGTCACTTATATGTCGTAAGTCAATTGTACAATAGGCCACGTCTCTAAATATTTAATTGTTCAGCTGGCAGACTTGGTCACTCTTTTATTTAAAAAACCGTGTGCAATCGCGTCCTACCGCTTGTCAGTCTGTGTCAGTTTCGTCTATTCAATTGTTATTTACCTAAGTCATTATCTTGTTCTTTCATGTCGGAGATTTTATTGTGTCCTGGCTTTTTCATTGTGTCTGCCTTTTCTATTCGTCTTTTCTATTGTTTACTCGTGTCAACGTCCAGTCACCGCTTTGTTGTCACTAGACCATCCTACTTTCTGGCGTCCTTCCTTTGTAATACCTAAATTTCAGCGTCACTGAGTCTCGTCTTTTTCTATTGACTGTCTCCACTGTTTACTTTTGTCCGCGTCTTGTTCTTGTATCATGGAAGTTTTATATCTTTCTCTTCCTTTCCTATCCACTTTTCTCTGTCGCTATTCGATGTTACTATTTTATTTACGGCATATTTTCATAATCATATTCATTAATAATTTCTCCTTCCACCTGCATTTGTTTTTTCCCTTGCTTCAGTTTCTGTAGCAGTCTACAGATGAAGTCACTGACAACAATTATTGAGGAAAGACGCTGGCGATGGTTGGGACATGTGCTCAGAATGACTGATAACTCACTACCAAAAATAGCACTAAGATGGACACCACAGGGGAACAGAAGTAAGGGTAGACCAAAAGAGACATGGAGAAGAACAACAGAAAGGATGTTGAGCAATAGAGGGCTCACCTGGGCAAGAGCAGAAAAAAAGGCGAAGGACAGGCATTTGTGGAAAACCCTTGTGGAAGCCCCATGTGCCCTGGGCACTTAAGGTTGAGAGAGAGAGAGAGATTCATTAATAATAATAATAACAACAATAATCATTACTTACAAGGCCATGCTACAATGGTACAATCTGTGTGACGGCAGAGCTTGTGTGGCGGTACAGTTATTGTGACAGTGGAGCTAGTGTAAAGGTAGAACCCGTGTGATGGCAGAGTCAGTGTGGTAACAGAGCTGGTGTGATGGTACAGTCAGTGTGACAGTAGAGGTAGTGTGATGGTACAGTCAGTGTGACAGTAGAGGTAGTGTGATGGTACAGTCAGTGTGACAGGAAAGGTGGTGTGATGATACAGTCAGTGTGACAGTAAAGGTGGTGTGATGGTACGGTCAGTGTGTGACAGTAAAGGTGGTGTGATGGTACAATCAGTGTGACAGTAGTGCTGGTGTGATGGTACGGTCAGTGTGACAGTGAAGCTGGTGTGATGATACGGTCAGTGTGACAGTAGAGGTGGTGTGATGGTATGGTCAGTGTGACAGTGAAGCTGGTGTGATGGTACAGTCAGTGTGACAGTAGAGGTGGTGTGATGGTACAGTCAGTGTGACAGTAGAGGTGATGTGATGGTATGGTCAGTTTGACAGTAGAGATAGTGTGATGGTACGGTCATTGTGACAGTAGCAGTGGTGTGATGGTACAGTCAGTGTGACAGTAGAGGTGGTGTGATGATATGGTCAGTGTGACAGTAGAGCTGGTGTGATGGTATGGTCAGTGTGACAGTGAAGCTGGTGTGATGATACGGTCAGTGTGACAGTAGAGCCAGTGTGAAGGTAGAGACATTGTGGTGGCACAATTATGAGAGCCGTCGAATTAGAGAAGGCTTCTCCCATCTCACCGTTGGTGCTCCCAGTAAGTCTCAGCATGTCTCACGAAACCACTGATTAAGTAGCCAGGATTACTGCCCCTACATCTCCAGTCTGGGACTTCCAACTAGTCACCACAATCCACTCCCATTTACACACGATTATTATGTTTCAACATCTTCACTGCACTGACTGCCAATAGCATCATATTCAAAATTGTAGGGAAACAGAAAAACACAAACGACAAGGAAAAGGCTGAACAATAACTGAATATAAAAATAAAAATTCAGGAAGCCGTTTGTAATTGCAGTATTTCCTACTGAATTGACATGTTTATTTTGTGCTTACTCTTTCATTTGACTTTTAAGTAGGTTTTTCGGTCAAAATATTGGTTGCTTCTGTTGGCCTCTCTGGCTTCTTGGTGGCTTTTTTTTGCATAATGCATCGTCACAATATATTCACTAGTGAAATATTGGTTGTTTAACCCCAATAATTCATTCATTCATTTGCATGTCCTTTGCGGAACTTTGCCTGCCTAACAGCACTCCTGTAGATCTCTCAGTTGTGAGAAAGATGGCCTGCTGCTGATGCATCCATTTGTAGATCCTCAACGATATCTTGCAGCCATTTTCGCCTTGGTCTTCCTCTCTTTCTACCAATAATTGCGTTGATTAAAAGTCGGGAAAGAAAAGTTAAGCATGCATTCATCAACAAAGGTTTAGAAAGTATGCCACGTCAATACAGAACTCGAAAATATGACATGTCAATAAAGAACTAGAGAGTATGGCACGCCAATAAAGAACTAGAAAATATGACATGTCAATAAAGAACTAGAGAGTATGGCACGCCAATAAAGAACTAGAAAATATGACATGTCAATAAAGAACTAGAGAGTATGGCACGCCAATAAAGAACTAGAAAATATGACATGTCAATAAAGAACTAGAGAGTATGGCACGCCAATAAAGAACTAGAAAATATGACATGTCAATAAAGAACTAGAGAGTATGGCACGTCAATAAAGAACTAGAAAATATGACATGTCAATAAAGAGCTAAAGAGTATGACACGCCACAGAACTAAAAATATGACATGTCAGTAAAGAACTAGAAAGTATTGCCTGTCAGTAAAGAACTAAAACGTATGGCGCCCCAATAAAGAACTAGAAAGTATGGTACGTCAGTAAAAAACTAGAAAGTATGGGACGCCAATAAATAACTAGAAATTATTGTATGTCAATAAAGAACTAGAAAGTTGTAATAGATTATAGATTTATAGAATGAAAGTTAGACAACTTATCATAGAATTGGAAAGTTGAGATAAAATGGGTTAGATCCCACAAAAATCAATAGGTTTGTGCTTAGATTTATTCTCCTTTTAAGTCAGATTCTTGCCTATCACGTGCTGGGCATGGTGCACGTATAAATGATAAGAAAGAAAAGTCGAGAGAGAGAAATGAGATTGTGACAGTTGAAGTTATGAGTTTCGGATAGGACAGTTCGTAGGTTAGATTGTCTGTGAAAATATGTAGTTTGTAGTGTGATAGAGTAGTAGTAGAAGTTCTGCTGGCGACGAGGTCTGTGGAGTCAGTAGTCGCTTGGAACTTATTCTATGTTGTCTCGAGTTGGAATTTCGTCCCGTCATGTCTTCTTTGACTGTCACTGTTATACTCGTCACATCATTCAA
>CM019702.1:39570876-39678376 GCA_009760885.1 Achatina immaculata | reverse complement strand
TTTAAAAATAATGAAAAATTAAAAAGCTTAACTTTTAAAATATTCTCCTTGTAAGAAGGATGGGCACAAAACACGCCCAGAAATACGTAGGTAAGCACAAAGTGGAAGCAAGCAATTGGCTGTAAAATTAGGTAAAAGGAGGATGATAAACAACTTGGCGTTATGCTCCAAATGACTCCAGCTTGCTCCCATTGATTACCTATGGCCCAAACAAATGCCGCACAGACTGTGCACATGATAAAAGTGAGAAAGCAATTTTTAGTGAATGAAGGCACGTTGACATAGAACATTGAGAGGACAAGATTGCTCTCATAGGATGCTTAAACAAGAAAGCTATCAAAGACTTATAGCGGCTAAAGAAGAAGCAAGAAAGGGCTGGAAAATTAACCTTGATTTGCCTGCAGTGAGAATGAGAAAATGCAGCGAAGTGAGAGGGGCTAAGACAAGAAAGTTGGGCATGAATAACACAAGATTGAAAGAGACAGCAAGTAGGTAAAAATTCATAGAAGCTTAAAGAATGCTGAATCTACTGTTAATTCCAGCTTGGTGGAGACAGCAAGCCTGAAAAATAATGCACTCTTCTAGAACTTTCCGTGATCGTTCATCGGAAGAAGACGGGCGGATATATCCCAGTTTTCCTTGGTGGTCTCATTTACAGAAATGTTTGGTAACCGCTGTCAATGCCGTCTTGGATATCCCGTTCTTATATTGGTTAACCCAATCTCCTAAGCGTAAGCCAGTCTTTCTTCCCCCCCCCCCCCTTCTATATATATTTATATCGCATCGCTTGCACAACGGCATAAATGAAGTTGCGAGAAGTGCAGGTAAAGCCCTCCTGAAATGCTAACGTGGACTTTGAGTACTCGATCTGGCTCGCCTCAACACCAACATAAAAGTATTGCATCTACGGCTACTGCAACGTTTGGTACCAGAGGAAGCCCTGTTCGCTGTTTCGCGGCGACTTCCAACTAATAGGTCCTTGAGATTCTTGTCCCGTCTGTGCGCCGCTAGTGAGAGTTCCACAGAGGGTTCACGAGCATCAAGCATCTGGAGGAGATGGAGACGACGAAACAAGACGTCCTTAACTGCCAAACTTTGGGGGAGGTGGTGGGGGGTGGTACTCAAGTACCAGTTTTACTCTGTCCGAGCTGCAAGATGGTTTAGGAGTGAGAGATTGTTGTCCATGATCAAACCCACAGAATGCTGGATTTCCTTTGCCAACGCGGCTATCCAGAACGTTCTCTCACTTCGTCCTGTATCGTTATCAGCCTTGTCTTGCAACAACAAAGTAGCCAGGATGGTACTGACCACACACCTTCTAACGTGACAGCTGACAGACCAAGAAAACTATAGGTACTAATATCTTATCCCTTAGGTCCCTCATTGGCAAAATAGGGCTACATTTATCTTTCAGGTATTTCATTGACAAAGATACGGGGACAAGAAAATATATCATTTTCTGGAATGCAGTTCTTGTTATTTTATTCTATTCATGATCTCTTTGGTGTCGACACATTGTTGGAGGTGTAAATAGAACTGATAAATAACGGAAATGAGAAATAAGATAACAGGTGGCCTGCTGACGTAGGAGAGTGGAAATTAATGTCGCTCTAGGAAGAATGTTAAAAAAAAGTGGCGGCTAATGTGGCTACTAACATGAGATATTGGAAAATGTGGCGAGATCCGTTGGCTAACTTGGTTGTTGTATCTGTTGGCTATCTCTAGTCCTGAACTTGGTTGTGGTGAGATCTGTTGACTATCTAAAGTTCTTAACGTGGTTGTGGTGAGATCTGTTGGCTATCTCAAGTCCTCAACCTGGTTGTGGTGAGATCTGTTGGCTACCTCTAGTCGTCAACTTGGTTGTGGTGAGATCTGTTGGCTACCTTTATTCCTCAACTTGGTTATGGTGAGATCTGTTGGCTATCGTGGTTGTGGTGAGATCTGTTGGCTACCTCTAGTCCTCAACCTGGTTGTGGTGAGATCTGTTGGCTACCTCTAGTCCTCAACCTGGTTGCGGTGAGATCTGTTGGCTATCGTGGCTGTGGTGAGATCTTTTGGCTACCTCTAGTCCTCAACTTGATTTCTTGCGTCAAGCATGATAACCCTGCTCTGTCTTCAATTTTTTTTTTCTTTTGCAGAGTTTGGATCCCTTCCATGTACACCTGCCAGGAAGTCACGGAGCGGAAGTTCTGAGTTCTGAAAAAAAAAAAAAAACTAGCGTCAGGAAACGATTACAAGTTCTCTTATGATGGCAGCTATGATACGGTTTCTTGTACGAGGAAACCTGACTAGATAAAACGATACGTCTTTAACAGGATGAAATCTTCGCAATGCCTAGCACATAATTCCAGTGCGCATAATTCTAATATCGGTGTATGTCATCAGTTAGATAACAGTGAAAAAAAAAGCAGTTTTCTATGTGGATGTATTACATTATTCAGAAGTTGAATTCAGTCCAGACTCTGTAAATCTATGTTAATTGGTCTGTCTGTTATGCTGAACACAATACTTCTTATCACTAGCAGTGTCCGTTTGGTGCTGTCTTAAAGGTTTCTTCAAGAATAAAGGCATCTATGGGTGCTGTCTTAAAGGTTTCTTCAAGAATAAAGGCATCTATGGGTGCTGTCTTAAAGGTTTCTTCAATAATAAAGGCATCCCCTGGTGCCGTCTTAAAGATTTCTTCAAGAATAAAGCCATCTACCAAATATTTATTTTTCTCTTTTCATCAGTTTTTGCAGACATCTTGCCTTCAACTTCAGAATTTGACTGACGTACCAATATTGTGCTAATGTTAACGTTATTATCCGTTTTGTCCTGGACATTGTTGCAGAAAGTAGTTCGTCTGTCAGTGGGGACATTGCCACAGAAAGTAGTTCGTCTGTAAGTGGGGGCATTGCTGCAGAAAGTAGTTCGTCTGTAAGTGGGGACATTGCTGCAGAAAGTAGTTCGTCTGTAAGTGTTCACGTTGCCACGTGGGATATTGCACCGAATCGTCAAAATTTTGCAGAAACTGACTGGAAATTTCACAGAATTCTGCACGTGATCTTTTGTCTACATACGAAAAATGCAGTACTGTTTGCATGCGCAATTTATTTCTCGTATTTTAAGAACAACTTTACAACAACAACAACAATTACTACTACTACTACTACTACTACTACTACTACTACTACTACTACTACTACTACTACTACTACTACCACCACCACCACTACTATTACAACTACTATTATTACTATTACCTCTATTACTACTACTTCTACTACTACTTCTACTACTACTATTACTACTGCTACAATTACTTCACTTCTACTACTACTACTATTACTTCTACTACTACTACTAATTACTTACTACTACTACTACTACTACTTCTACTACTACTACTACTACTACTACTACTACTACTACTACTACTGCAACTTCTTCTTCTTCTATAGAAATGTTGATGTCTTTGAGATAGAAGATGGTAAATAGTCCAATTTCGACTTGATGCTTCCACCCGCCTGGAAATTTGGTCTTGACAACTAACAACATGTTAAACTATCACTCTTGATCTCTGTGGACTTCCTCCAGCTGGCCACATGCTGTGCTTCAAAACCTCAAACTCTTCATTTCCAAGTCATTCAAAACTTTACAACATGGCTGCAGACAAAGATGAATAGCTCGTATCTTTGACGAAATCAAACTTCTGACACCAAAACTGCAGAACACTTCGATTGTAAGGCTGAAAGAATCTAGCCATGTGCTATGCTCAGCGTTTAACCACATCTGAAGCCTGATTTGCAAGAACCACTATCCAAGATGGCGTATGGGTTTCTTACAAGCTCTGTTTGTGGTCACAGCTTCTGAACTCCATCAGAGGCATTCCCAGACAAGGAAATACGTAGAGACTTTGTGCAGACATTATAAATCAAGTCAACCGCGGCAGCTGTGCCTCCTCACCCACACATCCTCCCATTACTCCCTGCCATTATCTTCTGGGGGGAGGCGAGAGATATCGACCGGAAGTTTGGACAGCTGTGGAAAAGCTTAGTCACGGGGGCTGGGAGGGTACAGCTGCTTTGATGTCACGGTCTAGTGAAGTGTCCAGCCTAGGCCTTGTTTTTAATCTCGTTCCGAAGCACGTCACGTCCTGTTCCTCTGAGTTCCGCTCCGTTGCTTTCGTCTTCGTCTACGCTCGCGGGGCATTCAACAGAATCAACGCGGCAATAAATTTGTAACTAAAGCAGCAACTTATCAGTGTTGTGTTTCATGTCTCTGAGATTAAGCACTCGTTTCTGTATATGAGACCAATGCCTCAAGATCTACACCAATGTTTCCCAACATGGGGCGGGGGGGGGGGGCAATCTTAATATCTTGGAGGCAGTTAGGACATGTCTATATTATACTTTTTCAGAACTTGATTGCTGGGCTGGGTGGCATAAAAAAAGGTAGGGCATGATCCAAAAAAGGTCGAGAAACACTGATCTACATTCCAGCTGGAGCAAAAATAACAGCACTTGTCTCCACAGCTTGAACAGTGCTATATTTAGAGAGCACCTGACTAACATTTCTTTGACCAGTGCTGTATTTATCGGGCACCCGACTAACATTTCTTTGAACAGTGCTATATTTAGAAGTCACCCGACTAACATTTCTTTGAACAGTGCTATATTTGGAAGGCACCTGACTAACATTTCTTTGAACAGTGCTATATTTAGAAGGCACCTGACAAACATTTTTTGAACAGTGATATATTTATATGGCACCTGACAAACATTTCTTTGAACAGTGATATATTTGGAAGGCACCTGACTAACATTTTTTGAACAGTGATATATTTATATGGCACCTGACTGACATTTCTTTGAACAGTGATATGGCACCTGACAAACATTTATTTGAACAGTGATATATTTGGAAGGCACCTGACTGACATTTATTTGAACAGTGATATATTTATATGGCACCTGACTAACATTTCTTTGAACAGTGATATATTTAGAAGGCACCTGACTAACATTTCTTTGAACAGTGATATATTTAGAAGGCACCTGACAAACATTTCTTTGAACAGTGATATATTTAGAAGGCACCTGACTAACATTTCTTTGAGCAGTGATATATTTAGAAGGCACCTGACTAACATTTCTTTGAACAGTGATATATTTAGAAGGCACCTGACTAACATTTCTTTGAGCAGTGATATATTTAGAAGGCACATGACTAACATTTCTTTGAGCAGTGGCATATTTAGACTTGAGGATCCTAGAGTAATAGTCGCATTCCCAATGCCTCTTCCTTGCAGCTACAAGCCCTGAATGAGAAAAACAGAATAAACTAAAACAGAATAAACTAAAACTGAAAACAGCACAGTTTAATAGCCTTTGCTGAAAAAACAGTTGAGCAACCAGTCGGAAAAGAAACTAATTAAGCATCTGCAAACGTTAGCTAATATAGAAATCTGTACATTATCATAAAGTTTGCATATTTTTATATTTAATTATTATGTTGTATTTAGCCGACAGTTTGCTTGTAGTGTTTGTACTTAAGAGAACTATTTACCCGTAGTATTTGCATTTAGATGCTATATTCCTGTATCATTTGTGTTTAGATTACAAGGTTATGAGATATGGTATTTAGACCAGTTTCCAAGCACTATTAGTATTTAGAAGATAGCTTTTCTGCGATGCGTGTTTTTTCCTATAGGAGAGTATAGTTTTCCTATGGTGCGTGTTTTTCCTATAGAACAGTATAGTTTTTCTATGGTGTGTGTTTTTTCCTATGGAACAGTATATTTTTCATATGGTGTGTGTTTTTTCCTATAGAACAGTATAGTTTTTCTATGGTGTGTGTTTTTTCCTATGGAACAGTATATTTTTCATATGGTGCGTGTTTTCCCCATAGAAGTGTATAGTTTTCATATGGTGCATGTTTTTTCCTACATAACAGTATACTTTTCTTATGGTGCATGTTCTTCCTATAAAACAGTATAGTTTTCCCATGTTGTGTGTTTTTTCCTATAGAACAGTATAGTATTCCTTATGGTGCGCATTATTTCCTATGGAACAGTATTCGTATTTAGCTGATAGTTACACGAACCTGCACGAACAGCCATTTTCAGGAATAATGTCCTTTTTATTTGAATAATACGGGATATGTAGAGTATTAGATGTGCTTAGAAAGCGTCAGTGACATTCATCGATATTGCCAGGAAGGATATCAAGCTCCAGGATCTTCAAAGAAGTTTCACGTGAAGAACTTCAGTCAAGCTGCCGTATAGCAGGACTCTTTTTCTTCTACTTGTAAATCCTCTCCAGATCTTGTGTATTACAACCGGCCAACAGCACTAGTTTTCCAGCATTATGTGTATTTAGATTCTCTTCATGAACAGCCCTCTTATTTCGGTAAGCAATGTCAAATGGAAATATCAGTGGGTTATTGCATGATTCAGTTTTGCCCATGAGCACCTTAAGCGTTATTCTCTTTTAGATCAAAAACATAAGATACAGGGACGAGCGCCTCTCTTGATTGTCTTATGAACAGAATCAGTTTGTCTTATCCTTGGGTAACGGAAAGTTTACACTAGATATCCAAGGCTTTCTGGGAAAAAGACTATTCTTTCGTCCTCGTCTTATCTCTGAGTCAAAGTTCTTTGACAATCTTTCCCATAGTTGACAGTCACTTAAATACTGAATATTCCTTTCTTCGCTTATATTTTCTATTATCTGCAGTCGTTTCTTGTTACATTAATAAACTGGAAGAGAACCATTCATCTACAGATTGTTGATAAACACTGAATTTGAGTTTTAATAATTTGACTGTAAAGCAACTACGCTGATGTGTTTGAAAAGGGGAATTGATATTTATTTTTTAAATATTGAATGTTCTCTACATTTGAAACTTACTTTTTGCGGATAAAGTAATAACTGTGTATTTTAAATTACTTCCATTTTCCCCACATGGTCTTACATTTTGTATTCCAGCATGACTGTTATGGAATATGCAGTGAAATTAATTTGGAAATACAGGCGTTGTCTGTAACTTGTGTTGATAAATTGTTTGTGGACAACGCGTGTAAGATGTAATTTTATTGTACTGTTTGCACAGCTCTTTATTTTCATTTCTTCTCTCTTCATTTTTGACAGACACCCTTCTCAGCCCCCTTCCCTCCCCTCCACTTAAGTTAGTACATCAAATTCTTTCACGGTATGCCCCGCCTTATCTATGGAACCTGTTTAAATTTAGCCCAAAGTGCAGCCAACGCTTGAACAACATATGTCTTCCAAAACCTAGACTTGATCTTTACAAGAAAAGCTTTAATTATTCTGCTGCTCATCTTTGGAATACCCTCCCATCCTATATAAAAAATATAAAGTATACTCCTTCCTACAACTACACGCTTTCCCAATATCTATTTGATGTCGACTACATGCCTCCATGAATTATAAAACTTAAAAAGTTATTTTAAACTGCTCTTACAGACACCGAATACAATTAATTGTTTTCTGAATAGTCCCGAAAATTTTGTTTAGTAGATAGTCATTTATAATGTATGTAGTTACTTCTGTACTGAGTGAATGGATAAGAGCGAAACGTAAATGTTATATTTTATTTTATGTCTCTCAGCTTCAATGTTAGTTATGTTTGTTATATGAACAGCATATTTGTAGAATGTCTGGAATAGAGTGAAAGATGTATGATAAAGGGCAGAATGTCAGACGGGCCTGCGTGCCCAATTCTTAACCCTTTTGAAATAAAGATCAATCAATCAATCAATCAATCAATCAATCAATCCACATACATATATACACAGATATACTCACACTGACACACACGCACACTCACGGACATGTAAAAGTTCTTCCCGTACTTATTACATTTCAGCTATTTATATTTTTTTATTCTGGTAGTCCTGTTAAAAACGTCTTTTCTTATTTTCTCTGTCTTTATATTTCTTTCCTTTTCTCTCCTGCTTCTCTTCTTTTCTGTTTCCTCTTCTTACATCTTACATCTTACATCCTTCCCGTGCCGTTAGGGCCCGCACGGTAGTTCGCCAAGATGTCCTGTCTTCGGCGAGTTTTTCAGTCTCATCAAGGGATGTTATGCTAATTGAATTGGCTTCTCTTAACAATGTCCTCTTTAGAGTTTCACGTGGTCGACCTCTTTTCTTCGGCCTGTTGTGTTCCATTTGATAGCTTGTTTTCTAACTTCTTTTCTGGTGTCACCAGTGTGGTCTACATAGCTGCCAAGATATGCAAAATGGTTTACTTCTTCAACAGCTGTTCCTTCTACGTATATTTCCTCTTGCAGGGATCTAATAATTCAAAATGGTACTATCAGTAACTCAAAATGGTACTATCATTAACAGCACTTACTTACTTACTTTACTTTACTTTCTTGACTTGATTACTTTATCCTTCATCTCCTATCATGAGGTGTCGAGTGAAGATGCAGTTGGCGTCTTTGGGCCATATGAGTGGCATCAGTGATGTTCATGCCGTAATTCGCGAGTATTTCTTTAACACCATCTATCCACCTTTTCCCGGGGTCTACTTCTTGACATATGTCCTGTAGTTCTTTGGTTAAAAGTCCTCGTGACTGGCTGTATATGCGTCATTCTCAGTCACTGTCCAAACCACTTAATTCCTTGTTTCTCTGTGTATTGTAGGCATGGTGTAGTCCCTATGTCCTATGTCGTCATTTCTTAGCTTATCCTTCATAGTGACATTTGCCGTTCTTCTTAAGCACTTCATTGTGCACGTAGATATGGTATTTTGCTGTTTTTTAGTAAGTGCCCATGTGCCCTTACGAGTCCAGCGACATAGGTAGCAGAACGTTGGTATAAATATGTTATTAATTAGTTGTCTCTTGGTTTATATTGACAGTAATTGTTATAAATCCTGCCTGACCAGTGTGTTTTATACCTGGCCAGTATGTAAGTGTTATACCTGGCCGGTATGTAAGCGTTATATCTGGCCGGTATCTAAGTGTTATATCTGGCCGGTATGTAAGCGTTATACCTGGCCGGTATGTAAGCGTTATATCTGGCCGGTATCTAAGTCTTATATCTGGCTGGTATGTAAGCGTTATACCTGGCCGGTATCTAAGTGTTATATCTGGCCGGTATGTAAGCGTTATACCTGGCCGGTATGTAAGCGTTATATCTGGCTGGTATGTAAGCGTTATACCTGGCCGGTATCTAAGTGTTATATCTGGCCGGTATGTAAGCGTTATACCTGGCCGGTATGTAAGCGTTATATCTGGCTGGTATGTAAGCGTTATACCTGGCCGGTATCTAAGTGTTATATCTGGCCGGTATGTAAGCGTTATACCTGGCCGGTATCTAAGTGTTATATCTGGCCGGTATGTAAGCGTTATACCTGGCCGGTATGTAAGCGTTATATCTGGCCGGTATCTAAGTGTTATATCTGGCCGGTATGTAAGTGTTATATCTGGCTGGTATCTAAGTGTTATATCTGGCTGGTATGTAAGCGTTATATCTGGCCGGTATCTAAGTGTTATATCTGGCCGGTATCTAAGTGTTATATCTGGCTGGTATGTAAGCGTTATACCTGGCCGGTATGTAAGCGTTATATCTGGCCGGTACTTAAATGTTATATCTGGCCGGTATGTAAGCGTTATATCTGGCCGGTACGTAAATGTTATATCTGGCCGGTATGTAAGCGTTATATCTGGCCGGTACGTAAATGTTATACCTGGCCGGTATGTAAGCGTTATATCTGGCCGGTACGTAAATGTTATATCTGGCTGGTATGTAAGCTATTACATGGCTATTTTCCTTTGTTTCAGCAACAGAAACATTTGAACACAATTTTCTAAATAAATGAATACAAGAAAAACTAAAGAACAATACTTCTTTTCGTATCTTGCCTACTCTGTTATCTTGCCTGCTCTCTCAACTTGCCTGCTCTATTATCTTGCCTACTCTGTTATCTTCCCTGCTCTATTACCTTGCCTGCTCTATCAACTTGCCTGCTCTATTATCTTGCCTACTCTGTTATCTTCCCTGCTCTATTACCTTGCCTGCTCCATTCATCAAAAGTGGAACAAAACTTAGCGCTAGTAATACGAGGGGGGATAAGTTCTCGGGATAAGCTACAGAAACTTGAAACGCACAGTTGATATTAGGTGCATTTGTAGATTAGGTTCATATAACTTATATCTTATATCCTTCCCGTGCCGTTAAAAACGTCACATAGGGCTTGCAAAGTAGTTCACCAATTGTTCATATATTTGGCAAGGTTTTCAACCTCATCAAGGGATTTTATGTCTATTAATTTGGCCTCTCTTAACAATGTTCTCTTTAGAGTTTCCCGTGGTCGGCCTCTTTTTCTTCGGCCTGTTGTGTTCCACTTGATAGCTTGTTCTGGGATTCTCTGATCGTTTCTTCTCATCAAGTGACCAATATATGTCCATCTACTTTTCCTGATCACACATGAGACTGGTTGTTGTTCAGTCATCTGTCTTATCTCTGCATTGTTCTTGAATTCGTTCCACTTTATACAGAGTATTTTCTTAAGGCATTTGTTTTCAAAAGAGTCTAATTTCTTGTCTATTTCTTTAGTTGTTTGCTTTTGCATGCATAAATGAGGGTGGATATTACATTTGAATTGAATAATCTTAATTTGGTTTTTGTGCTTATAACTTTTGAAGGCCATATGTTCTCAAGATTCTTGAAGGTCAATGCTGCTTTTGCAATTCAAATTCTAACTTCTTTTCTGATGTCACCATTGTGGTCTATATAGCTGCCGAGATATGCAAAATGGTTTACTTCTTCAACAGCTGTCCCTTCTGCGTGTATTTTTCCATTTTGATTAATGGGAAGTTTCATTATTTTTGCTTTGTCCTTGTTAATTTCAATTCATATTTTGCTAGCCAGTGAAGACAGGCTATCTGTTTTTTCTTGTATGGTATTCACATTGTTACTGATAAGAGTTATGTCATCAGCAAAATCAAGATCTTCTAGCTGGGTCCTATGTACCCAGTCAATACCTGTGTTACCTGTGCAGTATTTTTTCATTATGAAGTCTATTGCAATTCCAAAAAGCAAAGGAGACAGTATATATCTTTGGTTCATGGCTGTTTCAGTCTGGAACCATTCGCTCATTCCTTCTTCTGTTTTGACTGCACAAACATATCCATTGTAAAGGTCATTAATGATGTTGACAATTTTAGATGGTATTCCATACAGACTTAAAATTCTCCACAATGAATCTCTGTGTACGCTATCAAATGCCTTTTTTAAAGTCTATGAAGTTCAGTATTAATGGTTTCTGCTTTTCAATATATTTTTCAAGTATTATTCTTAAAGTAAAGATCTGGTCGAGACAGCTTCTCCCTTTTCGAAATCCTGCTTGTTCTTCTCTCATTGCAGTATCCACTATATCTTTAAGTCTATTCAAAATGATCTTGCAAAATACTTTTGACACAACTGATATTAAGGTTACTCCTCTCCAATTGTTACAGTCACTAAAGTTGCTGTTTTTTTGTGTGTTGGTATTTTAATAATGACTCTTTTTTCCATTTAGAAGGGACCTTTTCTTCTTTCCAAATCTTACTAGACGTTCCCTGTAGTTGTCTCATGTTGTTACCATTGATTGCTTTTAACATTTCGGGTGTTATTTCATCTTCACCTGCAGCTTTGTTGTTAGCCATTAAATTCACTGCTGTTTCCATTTCATGCAATTTAATTTCATCTAGGTTGACATTTAGTTGTGGGATTGGAAAGTCGGTTTCAAGGTTTATCAATTCTTATGGGTGTGGTCGATTAAGTATTTCTTTGAGGTGTTCAGCCGATCTTTGCTTTTGGTCTTTATTTGATGTTAATAGGATTCCAGTTTTGCTAACGATTGGTCATTCTTTAGATGTAATAGTACCTGTTAGCCTCTTTTGTATGTTATATAAAGTTTCACTGTCTCTTGATCAGGTTAATGTAAGATTAAACATCACGTTTCAAGAAATTAACTGCAACCAATTTATGTACAGACTACTGAAGTGGTAAAAGGTAGCAGAAATTGAGAAAATGGATAACATTTCTCATCGAGCAGTCTTTCGCTACCTCAGCATCAAGGGCTTATCATCGAAGGAGATCCATGAGGATATGGTAGAGACTCTAGATGAGAGTACCCCTTCTTACAGCACAGTGAAGAAATGACAGCTCAGTTCAAACATGGAAGGGAGAATCTGGAAGATGATCCCCGTCCAGGAAGACCAAGAACGGTAACTACCGATGAAACTACCGGCAGAGTCCATGACATGATAATGGAGGATCGACGACTAACTGAGCGGTACACTGCTACTGAGTTGGGCATCTCTTAGGAACGTGTTCATGCCATTATTCACAATGATCTTCGAATGACAAAGGTTTCTGCTCGATGGGTCCCGAAACTTCTTGGAGCTGATCACAAACGATTAGCGAGCGTCTCAACATGTCAAGAGACAATCTTGGCCATTTTTCTGCAGATCCTGAGAAGTTTCTTCAGCAATTTGTGACTATGGGTGAGACTTGGGTTCAACATTTTCAACCAGAAACCAAAGAACAGTCAAAGCAGTGGAAACATCATGGATCTCCATCTCCAAAGAAAGCAAGGATGGTTCTGCCTGCAGGCAAAGTTATGGCTTCCATGTTTTTGGATTCAGAAGGTGTGCTATTGGTAGACTATCTTCAAAAAGGGTAGAAGGTCACCGGGGCCTATTGCGCTAAACTTGTGAAGCAACTGCGGGTCAAATTGAAGGAAAAGCGTTGAGGGATATTGACGAGAGGAGTCATCTTTCATCAAGACAATGGTCGAGTTCACAAATCGGCGGTGGCAATTGGCTGCCATTCATGAATGTGGCTTACAGCTTCCTGAACATCCTCCTTATTCCCCAGATTTGGCCCCTTCGGACTATTACCTGTTTACCAAACTCAAAAAAGGTGCTCAGTGGTCGCAAATTTGCTTCAAATGATGAAGTCATTCATGCTGTAGACCACTTTCTACTGGCACACGATGCTGACTTTTATAACGAAGGGATCCGTATGCTCCAGGATCGCTGGACTAAATGCATAAACGTGCAAGGGGACTATGTTGAAAAATAATCCAAAAAAGTTGTCCACAAATAATCCGTTGTACCTTATTCCGAGAACTTATCACTCACCCCTCGTAGAAAAGAAATATTGTTCTTTAGATGTTTTTAAAACTCGTAATAGCGCAGGCAAGATAACAGAGCAGGCAAGATAACAGATCGGGCAAGATTACAGAGTAGGAAGACAACAGAGCAGGCAAGATAATAGAGCAGGCAAGATAACAGAGCAAGAAAGATAATAGAGCAGGCAAGATAATAGAGCAGGCAAGATAATAGAACCGGCAAGATAATAGAACCGGCAAGATAAAATATATCTTTTATGTATCGGTTTTTCTTTTAAACTGGACAGATTAGCTGCTTTAACGTCCACATGCGTGTAAAGGTGAAAAAAAAAGGTAAAGGTAATCCTGTCATACCTTAGAGGCACATGGGGATACAAGCGTGTAAAAGGTGTTTATTTGTAAGAAACTAAAATTAAGAAGAATAGTTTAGAGCTTTTGCTGTACCGTGTGAACAATTCTTGCACATGGGAAATTTCCTTGGAAACGATTCTGTCTATATTTTTGTGACGCTGAACAATTCTTGCACATGGGAAATTTCCTTGGAAACGATTCTGTCTATATTTTTGTGACACTGAAAAAAGAAACTATTTTACCTGATCAAAGCATCAATAAAAGAATACAAAGATCACGACATGAACGTGTTCCTGATTAGAATGCTTTGTGATGGAGAGTTTTTATCTTTGTGGAAACGATTTAAATAATGATAAATGGTGTAAAATCTTTCTTAATCTCTTTGAACTTTTGTGAGCGTATGCACCTCATACGCGCTGGGCGTGATCAAGTGGCGTGTGTGTGTGATAACTCACGCTTAAGTACTGACAGGTCAACAATAAACAACATTTAAACAAAGTAACACTTTACACTGACCGCAGTTCAGGAACGACCTGTGCATTAAAGAACAAATCCAAGCAAAAGTCCAACTCCAAGACCTCACATATATGTTCCATGTTAATCACTTTCTCAGTAGGCACGTAGACAAATAACACCTCGTATAATTGCATGCGTCTGACCTCTAGCTTTCAGGCAATTGCTCTTCTTCCAAACGTCCAGCCAGAACCCGTCTCGTAACCAAGTTCATTAACAACTCAATCACGTGACCAATGTTCACAACGTAACTTACTCATTCATATATTGTAGTAAGACCTGAGCAGCCAGGACATACCTGGTAACCCATATACTGCTACATATCCACAAGAAAATAGATCGATAAACTTCCACTGAACTTCTTCGTTAGCTCCACAATGATTAAGGCATAAGAATGAACAGTAAAGATGTCTGCACTAGTTACCAGGACAGTTAAATAAAACTTAACGGCCGAGGAAGATGGTCAGTCGTAGGATGGGTTCTAAAAGCTCTTTTATTAACGACCATGACGTAATGGTGCTTGCTTCAAGCAACTCTAGAAACGATAGCTGTTCTAATGAGGTAAGAGAAATCAAACCGTCAGCTATAAGAGTTATCATCAAAAGCTGCCTACTAGATTTTAGTCTGGGCTGATAGCTGCAAGAAGCACTCGGACACCAGATACTGTAATCTTTCCTACTGAGCTGGTCTGCTTAGCTTAAAATTTCCGAGATCCATCGGCTGATTGGACCGAGCTGGGAGAATGTTCATCAAATATAAATAACTTCTCCCCATTCGCAGAAAAATACCATATGCGTATTTCTGTATGTGGGCGCATATGAATGCTTAATTATTAAAAATGATGGCAGCAGAAAAGAATATTTAAAAAATGGATCCAGGACTGAACCGTTTGAAAGCTGCCCTTACACTTTGGCTCTGAAGCTTACAGAAAAATCCTGTATTCTGCTCTCATTTCACAAAAAAAGTCATAAAACATATGCCTCTCTAAAGCTAGGATTGTCCGCAAGTACACGCTTCTCCGGGGCTTAGACTGTCAGGAAACATACGCCTCTCCAGTACCGGAATTGTCACCAAACATACAAACACACGCCTCTCTAGGGGTGAGATTGTCAGCAAACATAAACATCTATAGGGCTGGGATAATCAGCAAACTTACGCCTCTATGGGGCTGGGATAGTCCGCAAGCATACGCCTCTCTGGTGCTGGTATAGCCTACAGGACTGCGATTGTCAGCAAACAAACGCCTCTCTAGGACCGAGATAGCCAGTAAAACATGCTCTCTAGGACTGGAATTGTCAGCAAACATGCGCCTTTCTAGGGCTGAGATTGTTGGCAAACATATTCTTCTCTAAGACTGAGATTGTCGGCAAACGCACCCCTCTCTAAGACTGAGATTGTCGGCAAACATATTTCTTTCTAAGACTGAGATTTCGGAAAACATAACCTCTCTAGGGCTGATAATGACAAGAAACATAACCTCTCTAGGGCTGATATTGACAGCAAACATAACCTCTCTAGGGCTGATATTGACAGCAAACATAACCTCTCTAGGGCTGATATTGACAGCAAACATAACCTCTCTTGGGCTGATATTGATAGCAAACAAAAAGCCTCTCTAGGGCTGATATTGACAGCAAACATAACCTCTCTAGGGCTGATATTGACAGCAAACATAACCTCTCTAGGGCTGATATTGACAGCAAACATAACCTCTCTTGGGCTGATATTGACAGCAAACAAAAAGCCTCTCTGGATCTGGGTTAACCCGCGCTGGAACAAAAACAGGGCTCTGACCTAGGCACTTGGGCACAGTGCGACTAAACAAGTTGTGTATACTCACTGATAGTGACCCGAAACATTTCCTGCAGATTTAATTTCTCTTTTGTTGTTGTTGTTGTTATTAATGTAATTTTGAAACTCGACTGACAGCTAAACTTATATTTTAGCTCTTGAACTATGACCTCCATCATGAAGGATGTGGTCAAGAACCAAGGCGTAGGAGGTGAAACTTTAGGGGGTGGGTAGGGGGAAATGAACGAACCAAAGGCTTCAGACGAGAGGTCGAACAGAAGAACAAGTGTCATCAGGTACTGTAAACTGAAGTACTCAGCACCTAGTGATGTGACCGGAGTGCATGAGTGATGTTTGTTCCTATCTGTTGAAGGATGTATTATTCTATTCGATTTAAGAACTCAGTGGAAACATTCACCAATTGTTGCCATGTAACCAGAAAGGATCGCATTTGTTATTCTAAACTTAGGTTCAAACAAATGACGAAGTTTTTAGGTTTATCACACAGGTTTTAAGATTTACCACACATGTTTTGAGATTTACTGCATCGTTTTTTTTAGATGTATCACAGTTCTTGTGATAGACCACACATGTTTTGAGATTAACCACTCATGTTTTTTACTTGAGCTGACGACGAGAATCTGATGGATCCAATGACTGAGGCTGTCAAACTACAAATGTTCGTCTGTCCATGGTTTGAGAACGAGTCATCTAGAAACTGCCTCACAAGCAAAGGCATGATACAACATCTTGTTGTAAAATGTTTTTTTTTAACAAGACGTAACTACTGAAACTCAGGAAGAAAGAACTTCGAAGGCACTGCCAACAAAACACACCATTGACTGTTAACTCTTCCAAAAAATAAAAAAAAAGTTTAAAAATTTAACTTTTATGTGGAGCTTCCTTTCCAAAACAGGAAGTGAGATTTCTTCTATCTGCTGTTGTGACCTCGTGTCCAGCCATTCCAGGATCAACCTTGACCTTTCTTTCTCGCTCGTCTTTTTTTTCAGTGGTGTAGTATTACCCAGAAAGATTCCTTTAAAATATTTATTTTTCCACATTCATGAAACTGAAAATTAATATTTAGAATATAATTTCTTTTCAATAGTTAAGCTTTCAAGCGATGTTTACTGTAATTTTTGTAACTTGTGCAGATATTAAGTTTATAAAATTTATCAAACTACACATGAACTTCTGAGATATGAACATACTGATCATAATATATTATGCTTACTGATGTGTCAAATAGTACAAAAACTGAGCTTCAACACTGCGTTTAACTCCCGACAATGTCCTGTCTGGAAATAAAATCTTGAAAATTTAAACTGGTGTTTAAAAATGTTTCAAAATATCACAAATTTTTGTACAAACTTGAACTTCTTCTTCTTCTTCTTCTTGAAACAGCGAGCTGGTGTTCTTTGTAACCGATGCCTTGAGGATGTTGAGGCACAACATCGTGTAGGGTTGAGAGTGAGTTACGGTGAATATTTTCTCAGTCCCTGAGTCGGGCTAAAAAGCAGGGGATGTGCAGTACTTCTTTAGTAAACTCCACCACCATAGGGGACTATGGCGATTCCTGTCCCTTTAGCCAGTCTTGGCCCTTTTACTGGGGGTTCCAAAGGAGAGGTGGGACAGGGTCTTGGTCAGCTAAAGTCCGCCAATCCCGATGCAAGCACGTCAGCTGTGGCCCACTGCCATCATCAGATAAAGTTTTCACTCCCATTTTCCTGCTCTAAAAAAGGACAAACCATCAGGAATAAAATGCGTTTTCTCACACACTTAGTGACAAAATCTGGAGTCCAGGCCGACAAACAAAGATCACGACTACCTCCCTGGACTAAAACGGTCACCCTTTCAATTAGAAAACATGGTCCATTCTTAGTTGCTTATTTTGCCCCATTGCTTCCTTCTAACGAGTTTGTGATGTTTTCTACCTGCTCTATTCATTATTCATTTATTCTAGATAATTCTAGCAGTTATTTTCTCTGTTTTAGGTACAATACTACTCCAGCTCACTCTATCCTAGGTTGACTATTTCTTTTTAACTCTTAACGCACCAAACGGCATTCGTGACAAACGAACATTCTTTTCAGTAAAATATCACTGCAGCCATGTTTTGACCGGAAATGATAAAATCATTTTTTTTTAGCATTTGTGGCAGTTTAAGATTTGGAATTGATAATTTTAAACTTCCACAGACGCTAAAAATAATGATTACAGAACAAAACAGTATGACTGCATATATTTTAAATTTATTATTATTATTATTATCTGAAGCAGTTTATACTGTTTGTAATAGACTAAGAGTTATGCCTCAACCACTCCTCCATCTCCCACGTATCTTCGTAAGAGCCATCTTAGCCACTTGTTGACACCCGCGACTTCTGTTTGCGCTGTGGGCTCCAAAAATAGAACTGTCTGACCAGGCTTATTGGTGCTTTCCAGATCTGTCTCGATCAGTTATGACAAGTCGTAGATGCGGGGGAGGAGGGTGAGTCAATATATTTATGTAGAAGAGAGGTATCGGAAGCAAAATTCTTCTGATGTGTGGGAACCATTGATTTATGAATTCATTCATTCATTTGCATGTCCCTTGCGGAACTTTGCCTCCCAAACAGCACTCCTGTAGGCCTCTCGGTGTAAGAAAAATGGACTGCTGCTGATGCATCCATTTGCAGATCATCAACGATGTCTTGCAGCCATCTTCGCCTTGGTCTTCCTCTCTTTCTTTTTCCCATTATGTATACTCCAAGACGGTCTTCTCTAGTTTATCGTGACGTTTAATGTGTCAACAATATTTAAGTTTTCTCTGTTTAATCCTCTTTACTAGCCACCATTCTTCAATATTAAGTTCTTGTAGTATGGATATATTTGTTCTTTTTTTTGTGCCCATTGTTGTTTGAAGAACTCTTCTGTAACATTTACGTTCAAAGGCATTTATGTGTTTCTCAGTTGTTTTGTTAAGTGTCCAGGTCTCATAGGCATATGTTACGATGGGAAAGATGCATGCCCTTAAAAATCTTATTTTTGTAGTTCTGTCTGTTCCTCTCCACAGATTCTTTAGTTGTTTTACTTTCTGAAGAGCGATAGATGTCCTCCTTTTAATGTCCCTCATTGTATCTCCATTATTAGTTAGCAGTGATCCAAGATACTCAAAACTCTCCACTTCTTCCAGTTTTTCCTCACTGATACATATATCAGCTGCCTTGTTTGTTTTGTCAGTTGTCATCAATTTAGTTTTCTTCGCATTAAGATAGAGGTTTTGCTCTTCACTATTCTTACGGACTGACATAATTAGTTGTTCCATTCCTTTTTGTGTTGTGGACAGTAATACTGTGTCATCAGCATATCTAATCTCTGGTATTTCATAAGCTCCAATTGTTATGGCATCCTAATATTCTTTGTCTACATCTTCTCTAACATTCCTCATTATATTTTAAGTATACAAGCTTTTTCAACTTGGCTCATCAGTTGTGGTCTTCTGACAGAGTGTTTATTATACTCCACGATATATTTTCAATCTCATAATTCACAATTTTCACAATTCAGTCTTAATGCTCTAATCCAGTTAGAGACTCCCCCACATTGCTTTATACTGCTTGAAAACCTTACTATTAACCTACCGCGTTCTAAAAGTAAAAGTAAAGATAGTCCCATAGCATTTCAAATGCCGTAGGGGGTGAAGCGTTAGAGACCTCATTATGCTGGGTCATCAGCGTGTGAGGTAGGGTGACCAGTTCCTTTCCTCGCTGCCTTTACTTCCCAGATTTTCTCTGGTACCCATTTTGCGAGGCTGGGTCGACCTCAGGGCCGTATTGGTCGGAAAAAAAATCCCGCTCAGCTGGGGATTCGAACCCTCGACCATTTGGTTGCTAGACGAGTGCTCTAACCACTACGCTAGCCGGCCCCGCGTTCTGCCCCTATTAAAAACCTCTTTTTCTTTCCTTACGTGCGTCAGTTCTTAGAGATTCTTGTTATGGGCCGTTTCTTTTGAATCTTTGCTATTCCTTTCTGGTTCTAGATTGCGTAATTCTATCATAGTATTCTCGCTTCAGTAACTCAGCTAAAGATTGCTAGATGCAGCAGCGCAGGACCTCGAATTCAAAGACCTGTAAAAATGGGATTTTTGGCTGGCGAGGAAAAGAAAAAAAACACATTAACAACAGCAGTAGCTGAGCGGAGACGGACATAAAATTATCGCAATAGTCTGGGAGGAAAAGATTAAATCAACACAAAACAATACCACGAAGGAGGGCTACTACAGAAGCTCCAAGTTAAACCAGAAACTTAGTGTGTCCGTCTTTGCATGACCGCTGTATTTTCTATAAGGTTCAGATTGGACCACATCTATCAACTTGTCTGTCATTTTTGTCTGTCATATTGACTGATTATTACAGATATCCCTAACTCTGACGTACAGAATGTTCTTCCAGTTCAGTCCTGACGTTAAGAAAGTTCTTGTAGTTCTGTCTTGACGTTCAGAAAATCATTATACTTTTGTCTTGAAGTCCAGAAAGTTCGTGTAGTTCTTCTCGTTCAGAAAATTATTGTAATTCTGTCTTGACGTTCAGAAAATCCTTGTAGTTCTATCGTTACGTCCAGAAGGCTATTACATTTCAGCTTTGACGTCGGGAAAGTTACCCTACTTCTGTCCTGACCCCAGAAAGTTCTTGTAGTTCTGTTTTTTTTTATGTCTAGTAAGATCTTGTAATTCTGTCGTGACGTGTAAATTCTTGTAGTTCAGTCCTAACATCCAAAAAGTTCTTGTGTTTCTCTCTTGAGAATCACAAAAATCCGTTTTATAACTCGCCTAACATTTCTAATAGAACAGTCCAACATAGCACACACATAACACACACAAAGCGTATCACAACATATAAGACCAAATGAGACTTCCAACAGCCACGTCCATGAAATGAAAGAATGTAATTTTCCTAATTTAGCCCTGACTGGAATATCATCTGTGGTGTTTAATACTGACTTTAGAAGAATGGTTATAGAACTTACATAAAAACAGTCAAAAGGCTAGGCTACAAATAGCCAACATAAAAACGCCAGCTTATTTTTTGGCGGTTTTTTTCCCTACAGTCGTTACCCCAATCAGACTATGTAAACAGCAGTCCGCTGTATGTCCAGTACGCGTGGGCGTCGTTCACAGGCCACATTTAAATGGAATGTCAGGATTATTTACTCATCCATGCTAATGGCCAGGAATCTGTTTTCACTCCAGCAAGATCAACCATTTAGGGACTGTTTGCTCTTCCTGAAGTACAAACAGGCACACGCTTAGTTTGAAGGAAAACTTTGCTAGCTTCGTCTCACTTCTTGAGTATATGTAGGAATCATTGAGTCATGCGGCGTTTCTGCATGCATCTTTCTTCCAGTGCTCTCCCCTTGTAGCCCGCTCATTATCCTCATAAGTTCAGAAATTGTGTCCACTATTTCAAGAATTATTGAATACATTTTCTCTTTTTTTAAAATGCCCCATTCTCTTTCTCTCTCTCTCTCTCTCTCTCTCTCTGTGTGTCTATTTGCCTACCTTTGTTTGTCTGTCTAGACAAGTCTGTCTGTTTGTCTGTCTCTCTGCTGAGGGAAGCAATTAAAGTTTTAAAAAAATGACAAATTCGACACGGATGGTGGGCTGCAACCTCTGGACCCCATTTTATCTTCTGAAGTTTCACCCGGAGCCAGGCCTCTGGAGTCCTGGAGTGTGCTGAGAGACTTGTTTCTTAAATGATAGATAAAATAGCCACTGTACAACATTCCTATTACAACCACCGTAGTACTAGTATAACCACCATCGCCCACTCCTAGTATTACCGCCGTATCCCACTCCTAATATTACCACCAAATCCTACTCCTAATATTACCACCGTATACCACTTCTAATATTACCACCATATCCCACTCCTAATATTACCACCATATCCCACTCCTAATATTACCACCATATCCCACTCCTAATATTACCACCGTATCCCACTCCTAATATTACCACCGTATCCCACTCCTAATATTACCACCATATCCCACTCCTAATATTATCACCATATCCCACTCCTAATATTACCACCGTATCCCACTCCTAATATTACCACCGTATCCCACTCCTAATATTACCACCGTATCCCACTCCTAATATTACCACCGTATACCACTCCTAATATTACCACCATATCCCACTCCTAATATTACCACCGTATACCACTCCTAATATTACCACCATATCCCACTCCTAATATTACCACCGTATCCCACTCCTAATATTACCACTGCCGCCAACTCCTGGTCCAGTTTAACGCATCTTCTCAAGATTCTTAGTATATTTACCA
Organism: Achatina immaculata; assembly: GCA_009760885.1. Taxonomy (NCBI): domain Eukaryota; kingdom Metazoa; phylum Mollusca; class Gastropoda; order Stylommatophora; family Achatinidae; genus Lissachatina; species Lissachatina immaculata. The sequence continues at coordinate 39,656,256 of CM019702.1, read as the reverse complement.
CGACAGTCAGCTGCTAAAAATGTTCACGTTCACGGATATAGAAGGATAAATTAACGAAACACTGAACCAAATCTCCCTATATCTCTTTTCTTCTCTCTCTCTTCCTCTCTCTCTCTCTCTCTCTCACTCTCGTTCTCTCTCTTTATCTCTCTTTCCATCACTCTCATTGTCTCTCTTACTTCGTCTCTCTCGTTCTTGTTGTCTCTCTTTCACACTTTCTCCTCTTTCTTTCTTTCTTTCTTTCTCTCATTTTCTCCTCTCTCTTTTTCTGTGTCTGCATATGAGAGAGAGAGCATAATACTACCTTATTTACACATTATCACGTGTAAATAAGGTAGTATTATGTTCTCTCTCTCTTTACTGAAAAAAATTCTTTTGTGATTTCTTACAGCAGGTCTTTGCCACTTCCGACAAGTAATAGTCTCCATTGTTTTCCCTAGATCAGTTCCTATACCCAACCAGCTTCGACATTTACTTTATCTTTGCTAGATCTTTTCCAAAACAAACAAAAAAAATCTTTCTGAATAGGTTTTAATTTTTCATGGCCAGTAAATATATGGAAACTATATCAAATGAGTACCTCGATGAATGATTGTATCTTTCTGCAGTCTTAGCTGATCTGAATACTCCGACTCTATAAACCTGCAGCGTGGTTTTATCTCATGATGAAGTACAACTGTAGCAGATCATTCCAACAGAGACACGTGGAAGGAAGCAGAGAATAAGTGGAAGAACAGGGACCAATGGAGAGCCTTTTTCTGTGGGCTATGCTCCCGAGGGAGTGAAAGGCGGCGATGATGATGATGATGATGATGATGGTGATGATGATCCTGGAGATAAATAGATAATGTTGTTCGGATGCTTTCGTTAAAATGGGTATTATATATCTTAACTGACAAAGTAGCCAGCCCGAGGTTCCGAAGCAAGTGAAGCTTTCTCCCACAGTGACAACACATGGCGGCAGAGGACTTAGATGCCTGTGACTTGTAAGAATGAATGGCAGCCGTACATCTAATATCGGAGTTGTGGGGGGGGGGGGGCCGCGCCGGTGTAAAAAAAAGGGGGGGGGGAGACCATTATTGTGGGTGAATCTGCAGACTGCTCTGCATGGCATCCGAGAGGAATTATGTAAGATGGTGCAAAACTATTCTTCCCTACCTCCCACCCCCGCCTTATTAAGTAACTATTTTGTTTTCATCAACTTCGGGTCACACCGACCCCGGAGCTATCCACCAACTTGATCACACCCTGACTGCTCCTCGTACCTGAGATGTTGATCACGTCTTAAGCCCGCGACGTTTTGCTTGGAAAATCTATTTCCTTGCTGTTTTGCATTAGTTTTTAAATTACAGATACAATTCTTTTACTTCTGTTGCCGGCAACCTGCGTGTTCTGTGCTGGTGCTAATTAACCAGATCGGTGAATAAATGGCTGGTTAACGTTTGGTTGTACTTTCATTAGCTACAGGCTGACTACTAGCTGTAGACTACTAGCTACAAGCTGACTACTAGCTGTAGACTGACTGTTAGCTACAGGCTGACTATTAGCTACAGGCTGACTACTAGCTATAGGCTGACTACTAGCTATAGGCTGACTGCTAGCTACAGACTATTAGCTACAGGCTGACTACTAGCTACATGTTAATTACTAGCTACATGCTGACCACTAGCTACATGCTATTAGCTACAGACTGAATACTAGCTTCATGTTGACCACTAGCCACAGGCTGACCACTAGCTACATGCTGACCACTAGACACAGGATGACTACTAGCTACATGCTGACCGCTAGCTACATGCTGACCACTAACTACATGCTGACCAATAGCCACATACTGACAACTAGCTACATGCTGACCAATAGCCATAGGCTGACCACTAGCTACATGCTGATCACTAGCTACAGGCTGACCACTAACCACATGCTGACCACTAGCTACAGACTGACCACTAGCTACATGCTGATCACTAGCTACAGGCTGATCACTAGCTACATGCTGACCACTAACCACATGCTGATCACTAGCTACAGGCTGACCACTAACCACATGCTGACCACTAGCCACGGGCTGACCACTAACCACATGCTGACCACTAGCTACATTATTTTCTGAACGTCTGAAAAACCAAATACATTGATGTTATTTCTCTTTCAGAATCCCAGATCCCGAAAATGTAGAACCGACACAACTTCCCTCAAGAAAGACTTGGCTGCTTGTACCGCTACGTACACTGAAAAAAAGCGAAGATCAAGAAGACTTCATTGGTTAGTCTGTACAGCGAAACAACACTCTGGCATCATCTACACGTGCTTCTTTAGCTTAAACACAGACGTATACCATTGAACAGTTCATTCAATCAGATTAGTTATACTTTATGACACTGTTTTCTTAGAGCTTGCTGGTGTAAAACGAGTAGATGATATAGACTTATTTAAGTACAAGGCTTACTGCAACCTATGGTCTAATCCTCGGGTGAGATTAATCCTTTAAAACATAAGAAAAAAGGCCGGGGGGGATTACTTTTTTTAGTGTTGCTTTATTTGTGAGTACTTCAATTTGACAAAGAATTAAATAGTAATGTCATGTATTTTGACAGTGGCAGTATTTCTGCTATGGTCATTGCTATGATGGTAATGATATTGATATATCCTTACAAAGTTTATCTTGGTAAGCTCTCCGTGCAATGAAATGAAATTCATGGATATACCTTCTGAAAAGTTATACAATCTTCACTCTTAAAGCTGTGTAGAACAAACACCATCACAGTTCTTGACCATGCTTTGCGTATTCTGTTGCCCATGTGTAAAACAGAGATAACATTTAAAGAGTAAAACTTTGTGGAATGTAGGTTGTGAAAACGTTTCCTAGGGCAACATTTTTTGTTGTTTTCTGTTTATGTAATACAGTAAAGCTTTCGTCTTCTCATACATTGTATGCTGCTTCAATTTTGAACATCGTTATACTGAGTGAATGTTTAATCATGAGATACCTCATCATTTCATCGGAAGGTGGCTCAACAGTACATCGAGACAGTGACAATGAAGTCGGGTACTGTCATTATTTCATGTTGAGAAAGATGTATCATATTATAAACATGATATTTTTAATGACCTCTCTTATTATCTACATAACCTTGTGTCCTAGAGGAAGGTCATTTGTTCACCTCACATTTTAAAGCACTGTATTCATTGTTTGTTTGTTGTTGTATGTTTAGATAATACGCTTGTTGTTGCGTTGTGTAATGTTGTATGTTTAGATAATATGATTGCTGTTGTTGCATGTTGTGTTGTATGTTTAGTCAATACGTCAGTGGTTGTTGCTGCTGTGGTTATGTAAAGCGCTTGTTGTTGCTGTGTATAGTGTTTTTGCATTGTATGTTTAGATAATACACTTGTTGTTGCTGCGTGTAGTGTTGTTGTACTGTATGTTAACATAAATCGCTTGTACATATTATGTGCGTATTGTTGTTGCATTGTATGTTTATATAAAACACTAGTTATTACTGTACGTAATGTTGTTGTATTGTATATTTAGATAATACACTTGCTGTTGATGTGTTGTATGTTTACATAATACACTTGTTGTTGCTGTGTGCAGCGATGTATGTTTAGTTAATATGCTTGTTGTTGATGCATGTTGCAGTGTTGGGGCTGTTTTTCTTGCCGTCGCTGTAGTGATGCTGTTGAATGGTTACATTTGTTCTTTTATCAGTTTATTTTCTCATTGCATACAATTAACTGCTTATAATTCACATATTTTTGTCCAATGTTTCATAAATACTTTCTCTGGTTCTTAAAAAAAACTATTGATTTCCGCGCATGGACGAAAGTCGCTGTTTGTAAATAAATAACGAATAATATTACTAAGATTAATTGCAGCGGGGTTATCTGTCCTTGCACAGTTGGAGAATGCGGTTGTGCGAGTCACGAGAGAGAAAAAAACAGGAATAGAAACTACTGAGTTACAAGCACATTAAACAACAGAGCTATCAGTTGTCTTCTGGTAAGACACTCTATTTCTGGCTTATATTTTCTGATTTTTCTTTTAGATGGTATCAACAGTAACAAGTCTCAAGCTCTTTTAGTGAGAAGGTAGTTAACTATTGGGTTACTCCTATGCTGTGTGAAGGTAGTTAAAAATTGGGATACTTCTACGCTTCAGAAATGTTTAAATGATTGTTATATAAAAATTTTCCATTTTTAACTTTCGATAATCATATTATCTAAGTATCTTATCTAGAATATGTTTAATTGATACTTTTTTTTTTAGCTTAAACAATCTAGCAACTCGACGGAATCACCACAAATCTTCTAGCAACTCAGCGGAATCACCACAAACTTTCTAGCAACTCGACGGAGTCACCACAAACCTTCTACAAACTCGGTGGAATCACCACAAATCTTCTAGTAACTCGGCGGAATCACCACAAACCTTCTAGTAACTAGGTGGAATCACCACAAATCTTCTAGGAACTCGGCAGAATCACCACAAATCTTCTAGGAACTCGGTGGAATCACCATAAATCTTCTAGCAACTCGGCGGAATCACCACAAATCTTCTAGCAACTCGGCGGAGTCACCACAAACCTTCTAGTAACTCGGCGGAGTCACCACAAACCTTCTAGCAACTCAGCGGAATCACCACAAATCTTCTAGGATCTCGGTAGAATCATCACAAATCTTCTAGGAACTCGGCGGAATCACCACAAATCTTCTAGGAACTCGGCGGAATCACCACAAATCTTCTAGAAACTCGGTGGAATCACCACAAATCTTCTAGGAACTCGGCGGAATCACCACAAATCTTCTAGTAACTCGGTGGAATCACCACAGGCCTCTAGCAACTCGGCGGACTTACTGGGTGGAGTGAAAAGTTCGTCACATTTTTGCAGTGTTTCACTGCTGCACAACACCAAGCAACATAACACGATTGGTGATTGATAAGTTCTCGGCATTACAATAGATTATTGCATACGTATCCCTTATTTGTAAAAGTCAGCATCGTGTGCCAGTAGAAAGTGGTCTACAGCATGAATGACTTCATCATCTGAAACAAATTTTCGACCACTGAGCTCCTTTTTGAGTTGGGTAAACAGGTAATAGTCCGAAGGGGTCAAATCTGGGCCATAAGGAGACTGCTCAAGAAGCTGGAAGCCGCATTCATGAATGGCAGCCAATTGCCACCGCCGATTTGTGAACTGAAGCATTGTCTTACTGAAAGATGACTCTTCTCATCAATTTCCCTCGACGCTTTTTCCTCAGTTTGACCCGCAGTTGCTTCACAAGATTAGCGTAATAGGCCCCGGTGGCCGTTCTGCCTTTTTGAAGATAGTCTATCAATAGCACACCATCTGAATCCTAAATACTGGAAACCATCACTTTGCCTGCTGACAGAACCACCTTTGCTTTCTTTGGAGGTGGGGATTCATGACGTTTCTACTGCTTTGAATGTTCTTTGGTTTTTGGTTGAAAATGATGAACCCAAGTCTCATCTATAGTCACAAAATGCTGAAGAAACTTCTCAGGATCTGCAGAAAAATGGTCAAGATTGTCTCTTGACATGTTGAGACGCTGTCGTTTATGATCAGCTCCAAGAAGTTTCGATACCCATCGAGCAGATATCTATGTCATTTGAAGATCATTGTGAATAATGGCATGAACACGTTCCTGAGAGATGCCCAACTCAGAATCAATGTACCGCTCAGTTAGTCGTCCATCTTCCATTATCATGTCATGGATTCTGCCGGTGGTTTCATTGGTGGTTACCATTCTTGGCCTTCCTAAACGGGGATCATCTTCCAGACTCTCCCTTCCATGTTTGAATTGAGCTGCCCATTTCTTCACAGTGCTGTAAGAAGGAGCATTCTCCCCTAGAGTATCTACCATATCCTCATGGATCTCCTTCGATGATAAGCCCTTGATGGATGCAGAGGGCTTATCGTCGAAGGAGATCCGTGACTGCTCGATGAGAAATTGTATCCATTTTCTCAATTTCTGCCATCCCTTATCACTTCAGTAGCCTGTAAAAAAATTGGTTGCAATTAATATCTTGAAACTTGGTGTTTAATCTTACATTAACCTGATCTAGAAATGCACCTAAAATCAACTGTGCGTTTCAAGTATGTGTAGCTTATGCCGAGAACTTATCAATCACCCCTGTATATACTTAGCAATGTTCCCTGCGGTAGGTAATGTTAATGACGATGTAACAACGTTTCAAAATACAGTCCATAATTTTACATAGTGTTCTGCCATCGCTCAGCCAATGCAAGGAATTCTTTGTAATAGTTTTGAGGCCAAGAAATCGTACCGGCTTCAACTTCTTCCAGTGAACTGAATTCTCACCCCTGAAGGAAGTGTGCCATCGCGCGGAATAGATGGTAGTCAGAGAGTACAAGGTAGGGACACTACGGTGGATGGAGCAGGACCTGGATTTCCTCAAATTCCGTCAGCAGTCCACAGACCTTGTTGGAAGTATGTGCGCTGGGACGTTGTCGTGCTGGAGGTGTACCCTCTTTCTGCTGTTGAGCGCTGGGTATCAGGTGCGCAGAAAACCATTCAGCCGTTTCTGTTGCTCAGAATATAGATCCCCGTCCACGGAGAGATCAGATGAAATTAATTCCCTGTACAGGGCGCCCTGGAAGTTCCACCAGATGCAAAGCATAACTTTTTCTCGAACTGGCCGCGTCGGACAACCGCCTCTGCCATCTGGCATGGCTGGAGCCATGTGTTAAGGTACCACAGGAGAATCCACTTTTCATCCCCAGGGACGATTCGGCGGAGAAACCCTTTTGTTGTGTGAGTTTGCCAACAGCTGGCGATAGACGTCAACACGTCTCTGAGCTTGCTGGGGAGTGAGATCGTGGGGGACACGTCTCTGCGCTTGCTGGGGAGTGAGATCGTGGGGGACACGTCTCTGCGCTTGCTGGGGAGTGAGATCGTGGGGGACACATAGAGGCTGCCCGGTGCTGAAGCGAAGCTTGTGCAATGCCGAACTCTGGTGCTTTGAGAAGGGCCCAGCCCGACTGACAAGTACTGGTACTGGGACTGTCTTCAACAGCTTTGGCTCAGGGCTTCATCATTAGTTGTTGAGGGACGTCTGACCAGGGCTTGTCTTTCATTGTCGGTGTCCCCAGACCTGAACCTTTGGAACCACTTCCTTGCAGTGCTGTCATGGACTGTCCCTTCCCCTTCCATACTGCAAATTTCACGTGCAGCTGCAGGGGCATTCACTCCTTTCTTCCAGTAATGCCTCAGGAGAACGACAACCTTGCTGTCCGCCGTATTTCCTTCCGCTGATCTTCTATCTCGCGATTCGTTGGCTAAAAACGGGTATACACGTTTTCAGAATGACGCAACACATGGCATTACAAATGCCAGAACAGCGTATAAGACGGGAACCTTGACTGAAAATAGGGTATCGAAAAACGTGACGAATTTTTGTCTCAGCGCAATATTTATGCTAAATACAGGTTTTCATTTTCTACGTTTTTCTTGTTCTATATATTCTGACAGGGGATGTTGCAAGTTCTCCAGGTCATGAGCAGGGGGAAGGTTAATTAAATTAGTGACAAACAACAAAATTCACATTTTCTCACAGAAATTTCACAAGTTCATTTCACTTTCTCTTTCTCTTTTCTCGCCTGCTTGCCCACTTTATGAAAGAGAGAAAAATGTAGAATTCACTTCTGAAACTTAAAAACATTCTTTCATAATTTCAGGTGAAGTGAAGTCCTTGTTTTATCCGTCTGAAGAATGCTTCCGCTTATCACGAAGATTTCTCACATATTTCCGTTTTTTCTTTACATGTAAAATTACTTTTTTTCCCTTTTACATTCGCTAATCACTGATTGAATGTAATCGGAGAAAAAAATATAAAAACTGATTTAGCGTTTTAGAGTTCACAACAAACAACAGAAATGTACTGAGAGTACAAGCTAGTGGAGGAGGTCAACAAATTCATATATCTTGGTAGTAGAGTAGTAGAAGATGGAGACAGCAAAGAGGACATCAACAGCAGACTTACTGCAATGCTGCAGACTTTATGAGAATCTAAAAACTAAGGATGAAGAAGAAAATCAGGATATTTAAGAGTAATGTTCTAAGTGTACTACTCTATGGAAGTGAATGCTGGGAAATCACCAGAACCATAGAAAACAAGTTGAATTCTTTCCTGACTAAATGTTTACGAAGAATTAGAAGAATATTTTTACCAAACACAGTAAGAAACAACATCTTGTTGGCAGAAATGTAGATAAAGCCACAGACAGCAATTATTGAGGAAAGACGCTGGCGATAGTTGGGACATGTGCTCCAGATGACTGACGACTCACTATAAAAAATAGCACTAAGATGGACACCGTAGGAGAACAGAAGTAAGAGTAGGCCAAAAGAGACATGGAGAAGAACAACAGAGGGGATGTTGAGTAACAGAGGGTTACATTTGGGCAAGAGCAGAAAAAAAGGCAAAGGACAGGCGTTTGTGGAAAACCCTAGGGGAAGCACCATGTGCCTTGGGCACTTAAGGTTCAGAGAGAGAGAGAGAGAGAGAGAGAGAGAGGGGGGGGGGGGGAGGAAGGGAGAGAGAGAGAGTTCACAATAAATATTAGAAAAAAATATTCACGAACTTCAGTGTCAATTTCCATTGGTAGCAATTATCTTCTGGTATGTCAGAACGACATAGTACAAACCTAACTGGGAAAAAAACCCGAGAATCAAAGTAATAATGATCACAAAAGATGGCCGTAGGAGTTTGTTAGTTTCTGACTATTTCTGAAGAATTCTCTTGATCGTACACTTCAGAACAAAGAGTTCTTGGGGCCAGAGAAGCATGGATCCGAAGAAGAAAGAAATATGCCGGAAATGATTATCCCTGGCCCCTTAATCGACCATTTTGTGGTCTCGAATTTTTTTAAACAAAACATACACAGAAAACAAGGGCACTCTAGCTGAAATGATTTTGGACAGTCTCAAGGGCGCGAAGTTTGACACCGTTTACAACGTAAATTACATTTCTATCTCAGTTATTAATGCTAAAAAACTACATTTTGATTCTTTACTACATTCTAAATCTTTAGCTTTGGCTTTATCACCTCAAGGCTGTTGTATCCTAACTGATCAGGATTCCAAGTGTCGACAGAAAAGTCCTCATATTAGTACCTGGCATATATTTTCTATTCGTGCTATCAACGAGCACGCGTATCACTTGTTGTCTTAACTACTTTCTAGAATATTTTTGTTAAACACTACTTCTCTCTAAAATGTGGATATACGTACCACGTGTAATGCGTAATTCATCGTTATGGTGTGTTTGGAGGACATTCTCAATGTGTGACCTATACATCTTGGGGGACATTCTCAATGTGTGACCTATACATCTTGGAGGACATTCTCAGTGTGTGATCTATACATCTTGGAAGACATTCTCAACGTGTGATCTGTACATCTTGGAAGACATTCTAAATATGTGACCTATACATCTTGGGGGACATTCTCAATATGTGATCTACACATCTTGGAGGACATTCTTAACATGTGACCTATATATCTTGGAGGACATTCTCAGTGTGTGATCTATACATCTTGGAGGACATTCTCAACGTGTGATCTGTACATCTTGGAAGACATTCTAAATATGTGACCTATACATCTTGGAGGACATTCTCAATATGTGATCTACACATCTTGGAGGACATTCTCAACATGTGATCTATATATTTTGGAGGACATTCTCAATGCATTAATACATGAACAGTTTATCACAAAAGCAGCCATGCTGTATGATGAGGTGACATCTAACAAAGCTTTACATGTTGTCATTTATCTCAATGCTTATTAAGTCTACTTCAGATAATTATTCCACTGTACTATAATACTGCAATATTTGTATTTTCAGACAAGTTTCACAACTATCAGATTTTATGATGTACTGATGTTTTTGCTGACCTTGTGGCAATATTTATAAGGATTACGTCAACCATCGGAATGTGAAGGACATGTACTTTTCTTGGTTATCAGCAGAGAATTTGCTGTTTGGAGGCGACTGAAGACACTAACTTAAATTATATTACTGAACTGAGGTGGAATGCTCTATCAAAGGGTTGCTTTTATGCTTCTTTGCTAATGCTCGTTTACTGTGCTCTGGGCAGGATTAGTCAAGAAACTACTTTAGGAGCCTCTTTTTACCGACAGGAAGTGTTGATTTCACCTTCACCTTGTTTGTTTTTCCTACTGGCTGCTCGCTGGGTTTGCAGCCCAGCTTGGGAAGCTTGCTGGGTATAACAGGGTCCACCAACTTGTAGGTGAGGTAGGCTTGGGAAGATTGCTAGGTATAACAGGGTCCACCAACTTGTAGATGAGGTAGACTTGGGAAGATTGCTAGGTATAACAGGGTCCACCAACTTGTAGATGAGGTAGACTTGGGAAGATTGCTAGGTATAACAGGGTCCACCAACTTGTAGATGAGGTAGACTTGGGAAGATTGCTAGGTATAACAGGGTCCACCAACTTGTAGATGAGGTAGGCTTGGGAAGATTGCTAGGTATAACAGGGTCCACCAACTTGTAGGTGAGGTAGGCTTGGGAAGATTGCTGGGTATAACAGGGTCCACCAACTTGTAGGTGAGGTAGACTTGAGCAGATTGCTAGGTATAACAGTGTCCACCAACTTGTAGGTGAGGTAGGCTTGGGAAGATTGCTAGGTATAACAGGGTCCACCAACTTGTAGATGAGGTAGGCTTGGGAAGATTGCTGGGTATAACAGTGTCCACCAACTTGTAGATGAGGTAGACTTGGGAAGATTGCTAGGTATAACAGGGTCCACCAACTTGTAGATGAGGTAGACTTGGGAAGATTGTTGGGTATAACAGTGTCCACCAACTTGTAGATGAGGTAGACTTGGGAAGATTGCTAGGTATAACAGGGTCCACCAACTTGTAGGTGAGGTAGACTTGGGAAGATTGCTGGGTATAACAGGGTCCACCAACTTGTAGATGAGGTAGACTTGGGAAGATTGCTGGGTATAACAGGGTCCACCAACTTGTAGGTGAGGTAGACTTGGGAAGATTGCTGGGTATAACAGGGTCCACCAACTTGTAGGTGAGGTAGACTTGGGAAGATTGCTGGGTATAACAGTGTCCACCAACTTGTAGGTGAGGTAGACTTGGGAAGATTGCTGGGTATAACAGTGTCCACCAACTTATAGATGAGGTAGACCTGAGCAGATTGCTGGGTATAACAGTGTCCACCAACTTATAGGTGAGGTAGACTTGAGCAGATTGCTGGGTATAACAGTGTCCACCAACTTATAGATGAGGTAGACCTGAGCAGATTGCTGGGTATAACAGTGTCCACCACCTTATAGATGAGGTAGACCTGAGCAGATTGCTGGGTATAACAGTGTCCACCAACTTATAGATGAGGTAGACCTGAGCAGATTGCTGGGTATAACAGTGTCCACCAACTTATAGGTGAGGTAGACTTGAGCAGATTGCTGGGTATAACAGGGTCCACCAACTTGTAGGTGAGGTAGACTTGAGCAGATTGCTGGGTATAACAGGGTCCACCAACTTGTAGGTGAGGTAGACTTGAGCAGATTGCTGGGTATAACAGGGTCCACCAACTTGTAGGTGAGGTAGACTTGGGCAGATTGCTGGGTATAACAGGGTCCACCAACTTGTAGGTCAGGTAGACTTGAGCAGATTGCTGGGTATAACAGGGTCTTCCAATTTGTAGGTGAGGTAGACTTGGGCAGATTGCTAGGTATAACAGGGTCCACCAACTTGTAGGTGAGGTAGACTTGGGAAGATTGCTGGGTATAACAGGGTCCACCAACTTGTAGGTGAGGTAGACTTGGGAAGATTGCTGGGTATAACAGGATCCACCAACTTGTAGGTGAGGTAGACTTGGGAAGATTGTTGGGTATAACAGGATCCACCATGTTGTAGGTGAGGTAGGCTTGGGAAGATTGCTAGGTATAACAGTGTCCACCAACTTGTAGATGAGGTAGACTTGGGAAGATTGCTAGGTATAACAGTGTCCACCAACTTGTAGATGAGGTAGACTTGGGAAGATTGCTAGGTATAACAGTGTCCACCAACTTGTAGATGAGGTAGACTTGGGAAGATTGTTGGGTATAACAGTGTCCACCAACTTGTAGATGAGGTAGACTTGGGAAGATTGCTAGGTATAACAGGGTCCACCAACTTGTAGATGAGGTAGGCTTGGGAAGATTGCTGGGTATAACAGGGTCCACCAACTTGTAGATGAGGTAGACTTGGGAAGATTGCTGGGTATAACAGTGTCCACCAACTTGTAGGTGAGGTAGGCTTGGGAAGATTGCTGGGTATAACAGGGTCCACCAACTTGTAGATGAGGTAGGCTTTGGAAGATTGCTGGGTATAACAGTGTCCACCAACTTGTAGATGAGGTAGGCTTGGGAAGATTGCTGGGTATAACAGTGTCCACCAACTTGTAGATGAGGTAGGCTTGGGAAGATTGCTGGGTATAACAGTGTCCACCAACTTGTAGGTGAGGTAGGCTTTGGCAGATTGCTGGGTATAACAGTGTCCACCAACTTGTAGGTGAGGTTGACTTGGGAAGATTGCTGGGTATAACAGTGTCCACTAACTTGTAGGTGAGGTAGACTTGAGCAGATTGCTAGGTATAACAGGGTCCACCAACTTGTAGGTGAGGTAGACTTGGACAGGAGAGTCTAAAAGACTTTGCGAGTCTTGCAATCCCTTCAATGCTCCATTGGAACTCCGTAGTTCAGAGTTTGTGGTTGCACGATTGTATCTCTGACCACGTGCTTGAATGTATGTGAGTTCCAACGCTATGTATTTTCTCTGTAAACGTACGTGAATTAGTAAGCTTATGTGTATGTGTGGTGTGACTGAAAAGAAGCTGACATACTGATAACAATTTTAAGATCGATTAAAATGTTCACCAATAGCACTGTGGTGTGAATCAGATGTATATATAATCACTTGTGTCGCTTTCTTGTAAATAAGCCTTGACAGGAAGTAATAAGCCTGTAACAGGCACTGTTACAGCTACTACAAGCACTGTTACAGTCATCAGCACGTACCTTTGCTGTCATAGCGTTGTAACAATAATATAAATGGCATCCACTGTATGCATATGTTGTCCTTCTCTGCGTGTGTTTCTGCATATCTTTACTAGCTTCAGCAGAGCTTTGTCGTCGGTCGTTGCTTACATGCCGTCTACTTCTCTATATGCTCTCTACCCCACCATTGGCTTCCAGTAGAATTTCAGTACGCGCTGTTTAATCATTTGCGTAATTGTTCTGTTTGTTTACTGCAGTGTGCAGGTTGCAGTAGAGAGATCTGGCATAGGTAGTGCACTGATTTCTATTATGTTTGCTTGACGTTTGGTGCGCTAGCACTGAACCACTAACATACTTTAGAAAGTATATAAAATATATAACATTGTTTTGTAGTTATACTTTTGTCAGAACAAGTGATGGTGTGTTATGTATGCTATAACTCATCAGTTTCCTTTTCTTTTTCAGATTGATTTTCTTTTTTTTTTTCCAAATTGACACGATGATCTTCTGTTGGTGAATTGTATGATTTTCCTCCGTTTGTTCTCCAAGCTCAGCTACAAATTGTTTGAGATTGTTTAGTAATTATAATAGTCTAGAATTTGTTTAGTAATTATAATAGTCTAGAATTTGTTTAGTAATTATAATAGTCTAGAATTTGTTTAGTAATTATAATAGTCTAGAATTTGTTTAGTAATTATAATAGTCTAGAATTATTTACAAAACTTGGTTTGACAGTGAGACATCTTCATATCAGCTCGACAGTGATGTATCTTCAGAGTGACTCGACAGTGATGTATCTTCAGAGTGACTCGACAGTGATGTATCTTCAGAGTGACTCGACAGTGATGTATCTTCAGAGTGACTCGACAGTGATGTATCTTCAGAGTGACTCGACAGTGATGTATCTTCAGAGTGACTCGACAGTGATGTATCTTCAGAGTGACTCGACAGTAAGACATCTTCAGACTGACTGTCAAGTGAAGCAACATTGAATAATTGACAAGACACTTGAACGAATAAACGGAATGAATGAATGATAGTATATGAGATTACTTGTGCAGGTTTAACTCTGATAAGCGACGAATTAACGAGGCGTAAGAAACATATACGGGAAAATAACCGCGCAAATCTAGTATATTAACTAGTATTAACTCTTAATTTATGTGGTAGAAATTAACTAGGTAAAACCCTAACACATATGACGCGTTAATTAAGAATTAAGTGATACATGTGTAATAAATGTATGTGGGGGGTATTAAGTGGATACAACTACCTGCGGCTAATTTACTCGGTAACTGTGTAATATCTGAAGAAAGCATCCCAACTCGGCGCTGCTGCCATTGTTGACTTATCAAACAAACAGACGCGCATTCACTGTTTACTTTAGCATGAGATGTTTCAGATTCCCCCAAGCCAGCATTCAGGTTGCGTTTGTTGTTGTGAAGTCTTGAGCTAGAAAGTGTTCACCGTGCTCTTCCAGCAGTAGGATACAAAAACGATGAAGTGAATGGAAGTTTCTTGGGTTATTTCTGCGGTTTGTGAAGTGAATGGAAGTTTCTTGGGTTATTTCTGCGGCTTGCGAAGTGAATGGAAGTTTCTTGGGTTATTTCTGCGGCTTATGAAGTGAATGAAAGTTTCTTTGATTATTTCTGAGGTTTATGAAGTGAATGGAATTTTCTTTGATCATTTCTGAGGCTTTTGAAATGAATGTAAGTTGCTTTGATTATTTATGCGGCTTATGAAGTGAATGGAAGTTTCTTTGATTATTTCTGCGGCTTATGAAGTGAATGGAAGTTTCTTTGATTATTTCTGCGGCTTGTGAAGTGAATGGAAGTTTCTTTGATTATTTCTGCGGCTTTTGAAGTGAATGGAAGTTTCTTTGATTATTTATGCGGCTTATGAAGTGAATGGACGTTTCTTTGATTATTTCTGCGGCTAATGAAGTGAATGGACGTTTCTTGGGTTACTTCCGTGTCTTAAGGGCGAAACTTCGTGAGATGAAATTCGTCTTTGTAGTCTGGTTTAACCAGGTGTCTTAAATCGAAGCGGGTAAGGCAGGTGGGGTATTTGTTTGATAATTAGAAGAATTTTGCGCTCCCGTAAAGAAAAGTTTGCTTTTCGATGCATGCATGTGCACACTTGTACAAGTGCATGTGCACGATGTAAATGCATATAAATGTATTTTTATATATCTATGATTAAGGTAGCCTTGACACAGGGAAAACAGCAGTTTATTTAAACATCTGCGTTAGTCTTCTCTTTATTCTTATCATCTCAATCCTTCCAAATTCTTGCTGCTGGAATCTGCATCTGCCAGCATGAAGATCTTGGTTGCTGAGATCGAGCTGAAGATCTTGGTTGCAGATATAGAGCTGAAGATACTGGTTCCAGAGATAGAGCTGAAGATCTTGGTTCCAGAGATAGAGCTGAAGATCTTGGTTCCAGAGATAGAGCTGAAGATATTGGTTCCAGAGATCGAGCTGAAGATATTGGTTCCAGAGATAGAGCTGAAGATATTGGTTCCAGAGATAGAGCTGAAGATCTTGGTTCCAGAGATAGAGCTGAAGATATTGGTTCCAGAGATCGAGCTGAAGATACTGGTTCCAGAGATATAGCTGAAGATATTGGTTCCAGAGATCGAGCTGAAGATACTGGTTCCAGAGATAGAGCTGAAGATCTTGGTTCCAGAGATCGAGCTGAAGATACTGGTTCCAGAGATCGAGCTGAAGATCTTCGGCGTGAAGTGTCAGACCAGACAGGGGCCACGGCTCGACGATTGTCTTTAATTTTCGGAGAGGAAACACAGAACAACACTTCTTACTAAGCTCCACCAAAAAGAAGAAACGCTCATCTTTTCTCTACTGAACAGGCTGTATTTATCATAGCAGCCTGTTTTGTAAGGAGGATCTCCTAGACATAGGAAATAACCTTGATTAGTTATGGCTCGCTGGGAGTCATGTGGCCAATGTGGAAATATAATCTTATATTAACACTGCATGCTATAAGCAGTAAGTCACAGCTCTATAAGCAGTAAGTCACAGCTCTATAAGCAGTAAGTCACAGCTCTATAAGCAGTAAGTCACAGCTCTATAAGCAGTAAGTCACAGCTCTACAAGGGTTGGAGCTCCGTGTCTTTTAACAGCCCTAATTCGAACATAATCGCTGTAGTATAGCACGTTATTGAGAAAATGGCATTTAAGGTATTGTAAGGCATTTAAGGTATTTTACAATATAAGTTGTTATGTTCAAGTATTTTGATATATGTATTGTTTTTATGTCTTCTGTTCTGCAAGAAAGGGTGAATAAAATATTGTTGATTCTGAGCTCAACAAAGTACTCTCTCTCTCTCTCTTTCTCTAGTGAATAGAGTGAAAGATGTATGATAAAGGGCAGAATGTCAGACAGGCCTGCGTGCCCAATTCTTAACTCTTTTGAAATAAAGATCAATCAATCAATCTCTCTCTCTCTCTCTCTCTCTCTCTCTCTCTCTCTCTCTCTCTCTCAGTCTCATGCAAGTGTCCGTATCAATGAGATCCAGAACTGCTCACAAAATTTGTAGAACACAACGTCTTGAACTCTGTCACGTGATCACATTAAGTAATGACATGACGTCCGCCTGGGCGACTCGCTAGCAGGAGCTACCTTTTGTTTCACTCATCACAGAGCACACTCACACAGGCGCTACTATTCGAAATGAAAAACGAAATAAATATACTTGCTGGCTTCTCTTTCATGTTGTATATTCTTCATTTAACTAACGACTGATTTTCTTTAAAATTACTTACACGTTTATCATTACATTGTTAATAAGTGAATCCCATTAATTCCTTGTAATACTCTACAGTTCTTGTAAGTATAGTCAATAGATGTAACTGTTTATTCAGTTACGTACGCGTTTGTGTTCTTGTATATGTAATATTTATCACAAACTTTCGTGTATATTAGCAGATATTAAACAGGTCACTGTGTATAATTATAATTAGCTTTGAAGAGTTTGGGTTTAAAGCCCGAGTCGTTGAAAAGCATTTGAAAATAATTTTTAAAAACTTGAATGTAACGTCTTGGTGGTATTCGTGTGGATAATAAAGATATTGCGATCATAAAAAAAGTATTGACAGACTTTTTTTGTAGGTGTCGGTGATTCTGTTGTGACCATGTGGCAGTGTAAGACAATATTTGGTGAGATAGCTTATGCAGTCAGACACACTCACAGACACTATATATATATATATATGGCACGAACTTGATGTGATCGCCTTTGGGAGTTGAATTAAGGGAAGAGCCAAGACATAAGAAAATAACATCTTTTTTTTTTATAAAAGATTCTATGAGTAATGAATAACAATTATGACAAATTCCATGAGTAACGCATAAAAATTACAACAGATTCTAAGAATACTGCAGAAACAGTTATAACAGATTCTAAGAATACTGCAGAAACAGTTATAACAGATTCTAAGAATACTGCAGAAACAGTTATAACAGATTCTAAGAATACTGCAGAAACAGTTATAACAGATTCTAAGAATACTGCAGAAACAGTTATAACAGATTCTAAGAATACTGCAGAACAAATTATAAGATTCCAAGGATAACAGAGAAACGACTATAATATTATCTAAAAATAATGCAGACATTCCAAGAGTAACACGGAAACAAGAAACAATTATGACAGATTCAATGTTCATTTAAGAAACGCACCAGAGACTTATAACTATGGCCTTGCATTCATAATTTGCGTCTTAACAAGGCCATGAGAGCAGATCTGTAAATCAGTCACTAGCCACGCAGAGATTCACATAGATCTATGAAATATATGTATGTGCAAGTGGATAAGTTAATCACTGTCTCCAGCCATCAACTTCACGTTCTGGGTTCTTTCAAACTTAAGGTTAGCAACACACTGATACGGAAGTCAAGTCAGTCCTGCCTAACACTTGACATGAGGATTTACTGATGGATTGGGTGAAAATGCAGACGGTGATGACGATAATCTGACCGCCGGCAGGTTATCCCTGCCACAAGGCGAGTCCATTCATACTTGCAAAACATCCTTCAAAAAAGAATAGGACATCAAGCCAATAAAAAATAATACATGAAATGCATAACTACTAGCTTATGACATGTGTCTGTATACTACACACAATCAAAGCATCAAGATATTCCACACCATCTCAGAGTCACATGTATCATACATTAAAAAAAATATAACAGAACATCTCAACACTAAACGTGTCAGAACATCAAAATATTACATGTTAATACGCAGTGTGTCATGCACCCAAAAAATATGACACGTCATCTCAACAGTAAGCGTGTCATAACATCAAAATAATACACACAAAGTCTGTACAACAAGACAAAGGTGACGCATCCTGTGCTAGTCGCTAGAGAAGTCACCTGAAAAAAAATCTCAACTCGGCTCTCAAATAGCTTGATTATTCCTGGAATACTGCGTAACTTAGTTATACACACGAAATGCAATACGGTAGCGAAAAAAAGTTCTAAAAAATAACAACAAAACTGAAAACAGTTATTCATAAACTGTACAACTATATACAAATCAACACATGAAAAACAATCATTTTCATAAATGCATGGTGAAATACATTGCTATGAATGGGAAAAAATAGCAACAATCTCAGTACCGCCCAAACACAAAGGCGGTCAGTAGGTCGACTATCACGGTCAACCCAACAGGTCAAAACTCTCATACCGCGAAAACTTTGTTCACATTAATAAACACATCAGCTAGCAAGCCTCCACGTGAATCACAACACAACCACATGGCTGCACCCAAAACATTACAAACACCAAAGCAAGGGCTACTACCTGGATCATAACATCCTTTCAAGCCACTCGCGGCAGGTCTGAACCTCGACTTCTACAGCACCAGTGCTCGAATCAACCCGGCCATATATAACGTGTTTCAAAAGGCCAAGTTTACACAACATCAATAAAATTACAATTTTTTTCTCACCTGGCGTAGGAAACAAAAAAACGCCAACTACCCTAATATAAGTATCGTACACACATATACATCATTACAATACAGAAACATCAATGTCACAAAAATAAATCAATAAAAATGCAACAATCAATATAACACGGAGATACCTACACTCCAGCAATCAACCAGGCTGATAGGATCTCCAATAAGGTATAGGATCCGAGAATCAGCAGATAACCTTCTTGATGCAGTCAAGACAACAGAGTCCAAGCGACTTACGAGACAGACGCGTCTCCTTGATGCAGTCAGGACAAACACAGTCCACGTGACTTACGAGACAGATGTGTCTCCTTGATGCAGTCAAGACAAACACAGTCCATGCGACTTACGAGACAGACGTGTCTCCTTGATGCAGTCAAGACAAACACAGTCCACGTGACTTACGAGACAGATGTGTCTCCTTGATGCAGTCAAGACAAACACAGTCCATGCGACTTACGAGACAGACGTGTCTCCTTGATGCAGTCAAGACAAACACAGTCCATGCGACTTACGAGACAGACGTGTCTCCTTGATGCAGTCAAGACAAACACAGTCCACGTGACTTACGAGACAGATGTGTCTCCTTGATGCAGTCAAGACAAACACAGTCCACGTGACTTACGAGACAGATGTGTCTCCTTGATGCAATCAAGACAAACACAGTCCACGTGACTTAAGAGGCAGATGTATCTCCTACTGGGATGATCATACAACAAGTAGAACACACATAGCTGACATCTTGCCACAGTTAACTCTCTCTCAGGCTTACTTTATAAGACAAGTAAGTCTCTCTGTCGACTCTGACATCATGCGACAATAGCTCTCAGGTTGACATTGTACGGCAAGTAAGTCTCTTTCTCTCGACTTGACATCACGCGACAATAGCTCTCAGGTTGGCATTGCACTGCAAGTAAGTCTCTTTCTCTCGACTTGACATCATGCGACAATAGCTCTCAGGTTGACATTGTACGGCAAGTAAGTCTCTTTCTCTCGACTTGACATCATAATTAGGTCCCTCACAGGCTGACATTATGCCACAAGCAAATCTTACACAGGTCTGACATCCATGGGAGAAGTAGGCACAGCTAAAAGCTCTTACAACTAATGATGAATTAGGACACAACCCGTGCTGATCACAGTGGTTCTCATTTCTTGCAGGCGAAAACCGAAAGACAAAGAATGTTCACGAAAAGGAGCAGCACTAGTGGATCTTTACCTCAAGGTCCGGACAGCTTTACTTCGTTCCACAGTCCACAGTTGACAATGCTGCGACACATTCAAATACAAAAGTTTCACGTTGCTAACGTAGGTCTCACCAACGACAGCGCTGATGTGGTATGTGTGCCTCTGTTTTGACTATGTTATTGCGGCATTCGATAAGCCGGTGTTGTGTCTTGATGCGCGCGATGATTCTGATTTGTAATTATCTTGAAGCCGTGTTTTCTGAGTGTTGCAGACTCCAGACATCAACTTCACGTTCTGGGTTCTTTCAAACTTAAGGTTAGCAACACACTGATACGGAAGTCAAGCCAGTTCTGCCTAACACTTGACATGAGGATTTACTAATGGAATAGATGAAAATGCAGATGGTGCTGCCGATAATCTGACCGCCGGCAGGTCTTCCCTGCCACATGGCGAGTCCATTCATACTTGCAAAACTCCAGAACAGATATAAACATCAATTTTCTCGGCAGAGACATCATGAAAGCCATCCACTCAGGTACACATCCAAACGAAGACTAACTCACTCAGTTTTGTTTCCCCACTATCCCAGTCACGGGATTCATAAACCACGTGACCTTCTGGAAGGATCGCGACCCTTACCCGGACGTTCAAAATAAAGACTCATAAGGCGAGAAATGCCTTTGTATGGAGAGAAAAACCCACTTATCTCCCATACTGCTAGAATAAGCAGGAGTAATGTAAATATTCACATAGACGTATAAAGTAAACATTGACATAGACGTATAAAGTATGCATGGGCCATGTAATCATTCACATGGACGTGTAAAGCTGTCAGAAGCCATGTAAACATTCACATAGACGTATAAAGCTGTCAGAAGCAATGTAAACATTCACACAGACGTATAAATCTGTCAGACGTCATGTGGGAATTCAGAGGCTAGTGTAAAGACCCGAGAAATACAGATAATCACATCGACGAATGAAGTAGGAGAGAATCGTATATAGATACTCGCATCGACGAATGAAGTAAGAGAGGATCGTATATAGATACTCGCATCGACGAATGAAGTAAGAGAGGATCGTATATAGATACTCGCATCGACGAATGAAGTAAGAGAGGATCGTATATAGATACTCGCATCGACGAATGAAGTAAGAGAGGATCGTATATAGATGCTCACATCGACGAATGAAGTAGGAGAAGATCGTATATAGATGCTCACATCGACGAATGAAGCAAGAGAGGATCGTATATAGATGCTCACATCGACGAATGAAGCAGGAGAGGATCGTATATAGATACTCACATCGACGAATGAAGCAGGAGAAGATCTATATAGATACTCACATCGACGAATGAAGTAAGAGAGGATCGTATATAGATACTCACATCGACGAATGAAGTAAGAGAGGATCGTATATAGATACTCACATCGACGAATGAAGTAAGAGAGGATCGTATATAGATACTCACATCGACGAATGAAGTAAGAGAGGATCGTATATAGATACTCACATCGACGAATGAAGTAAGAGAGGATCGTATATAAATACTCACATCGACGAATGAAGTAAGAGAGGATCGTATATAAATACTCACATCGACGAATGAAGTAGGAGAAGATCGTATATAGATACTCACATCGACGAATGAAGTAAGAGAGGATCGTATATAAATACTCGCATCGACGAATGAAGTAGGAAAAGATTGTATATAGATACTCGCATCGACGAATGAAGTAGGAGAAGATTGTATATAGATACTCGCATCGACGAATGAAATAAGAGAGGATCGTATATAGATATACACGTCGACGAACGAAGTTGGAGAAGATTGTATATAGATACTCGCATCGACGGATAAAGTAGGAGAGGATCGTATATAGATATTCACGTCGACGAATGATGTAGGGTAGGACCTGTAGACATTCACAAAGACGCACAAATATGCGAGAATCGTGTAAATATTCACACAACAAATAAAATAATCAGCAAAACATGCGGGCAGTCAAATGACAAAAAAAACACTGTCTGCTAGCTTGAAGTCATTTATTGCTATAAAGCGAATCATGAAATTCTGACCACACAATGAATATATCACATTACGAGGCCGACAACTCACAGAAATAATTGAAATAACTTTCAAATTTATGTTTTTATCTAAAAGAATCAAAGCATAATCGTGTGTTTGTCATTTTCAGAGTTTACTAATAATAAATACCGAAATGGAAAATCTTATAGTCTCATCACAGAAATCCAAAGCATTTAAGTCACAGTTTGTTTTCTTTGTGGTGTGAATATTTGTGCTGGCGGCAGACATGTTACAACTTCTCTTAAGAGAGATGACCAACGATATTCTCTGTTAAGTTATCTGGGGCTATCTGCCCCATCCAGATTCACCTCAAGTAGAGGAAAGTTTGCTTGGCATGCACCTCTCAATATCGCATGCTTTTCACAATTGCAACTTTTTTTTTCCTCTTCATAAAAACAGATATTTTTGAAGCTTTTCAAAGCAAGCAATTCGATTTGTACATGCTGCTTGAAGTGGTAAGTTAAGCTCTTTAAGATGTCCAAAAATATGTGCAAGAGAGGAAAGTATTAGTAAGAAAAATATTTCACCTTCCAAACGTTCCGCTCTGCGGTAGTGAACTTCTCGCGAGAACACATCAGTTTCTTGTGACAGCTGCGCTACTCTGTTCAACAAATCTGCTCTGGAAAGTCGCCTGACCTCTGTATCCAACAAGCAGTGCACGGTGTTCTGCTCCTACCTTCTCACACTTTCCTGTGAAGAGCCCGTGCTCAAGTGTTCCCCCCTCGTATGAAAGCTTGTATAAGCGCAGAAAGAACTTGCCTGAAGCGTTGCTGTGGTAGTTTTAGAGACAGGAGCACGACAATGATGGGTACAATATATATTCACAACATCGCGAAACCGCTGCCCTGACCAAGCTAATCAATCATGATTGATGTCCTAGCATCCGTACAGAATAAAACACGTTTGCTCCACCTAGTCCCACTGACTTTTAAAAAAAAAACATCATCAGCTGAAAACCATCAAAAGCCTTTGTGGTCAAAGTTAATACCTTGCACAGAAAAAATCATCACAAACACAATGATTTCCTGATACCAGACAAAAAATGATCAGATGACATCGGACTACAGACTGATTCACACAGACTTTGCTTGACTCTATCCAGAACTTGTTCAGAACATCCCAGCTGCTTCCATTAGCGCATGATGTGACCTTATTATTGGACAGATATAGCTTCCTTGATCTTTTTTTTTTCATCGCTTCCTGGCCAATAACAAGTTCGGTTATTTTCAGTGCTGTAGGTTTAATCAAAGTTTTGTACTCAAAGTTTTAAAGTGTACAGAAAGTTTGTACACAAAGTTTTGTATACAAAGTTTTAAAGTGTACACAAAGTTTTGTATACAAAGTTTTAAAGTGTACACAAAGTTTTAAAGTGTACACATTTTGTATACAACATTTTGTACACAAAATGTACTAAAATCAAAGTATTGTAGATTAAAATCAAAGTTTCTCCATTATTTAATGATGCGTTTGCTTGTTGCAATTATGTGTGAAACTTGGTGGGTACAATTACGAATATTTTGCAAGAGAAAATAAAACAAGACGACAGTGCTTGATGTCAAGTTCTATACCTAATCCATTTTCTGGTACGCAGACCCATTTTAAAAAAAATCCTTCCGTGGAATCCCTGGAGATCCACGTACACTAGGCTAAGAATCTTTGTCTCGGCAACTGACAACGACCAAAAAAAAATATGGAAAATGAAAAGCGTCTTTTCTGATTAAAAAAACAAACAAACTACAATTTCGAAATTCAGATCAAAACGCTGAACTTTAATTAGAAATCACAACAGAAGACTAAAAGTGAACTTTGGCAAACGAAGGGCAATAACCTAATGAGAACTCTTATCTCCCCAGCCACGCCCGCCTCCAACGGTCACCAAGCGCGGCAGAGAAATCTTTCCACATGGAGATTCAAACTGTCAGTAGAATGGATTCTCAACTTTAGAATAATGTTGGTTCTAATCTCCAGCTTATGCAGTGCGTCTGTTGATGTCTTTCTAATTTTAGATTCTGGTATTAAATTGTTTGGTATGGCTTTACAGCGCCGTGTTAAATTCTGAAAAATACAGTTGTATGAAACGACCATATATATATATATCTTATATCCTTCCCGTGCCGTTAAACGTTACATAGGGCTCGCAAAGTAGTTCGCCAATTTTTCCTGTCTTCGGCGAGTCTTTCAACCTCATCAAAGGATTTTATGCCTGTTAATTTGGCCTCTCTTAACAATGTCCTCTTCAGAGTTTCACGCGGTCTGCCTCTATTTCTTTGGCCTGTTGTGTTCCACTTGATAGCTTGTTTTGGGATTCTCTGATCATTTCTTCTCATCATGTGACGTCCATCTCCTTTTCCTGATCACCCATGAGACTGGTTGTTGTTCAGTTATCTGTCTTATCTCTGCATTGCTCTTGAATTCATATATATATATATATATATATATATATATATATATATATATATATATATATATATATATATATATCGCGAGAAACAAATGGCAAGTTACTGCCAGCATGTACTCGATGAGAGATACAAAACGGAGATAAAGAGAAGAATAGGAATAGTAAAACAGGCATTCAACGCGGTGAGAACGGTGCAGTTATCAAGAAATCTATCTCATAAAAGCAAAACTGAGATGCATACAATCTTATCAGTTCTGTACTATTGTGCGGAGCAGAAACCTGGATTCTAAGTAAAAAGTTAGAAAAAAGACAAATATAGAGGACATGTATTTATACCTACTGCAAAGTAGTTCATATATCATGGAAAATAAAAAGAACAAATGCACAAGTTTTAGAACAGCTAATGTGAACATGTGAACTTCTCAAAGAAATAATGATCAAGAAAACAGAATACTTTGGCCATATCAAAAGACATAACAATATGCTGAAGAGCATACTAGAAGGAAAGGTGGAAGGAAAAGGAGCAAGAGGTAGACAGAGATGTAGATGGGGAGATAACATACGAAGGTGGACAGGACGCAACCCGGCTGAGTGCATCATCAAGGGGAGGGAAATAGGAAAATTCATGGCCACCAACCTGTGTACCAAAGATGGCACACAATGATGAAGAATGTATGATAAGATAGCACAAACCAGATGTTTAACGTGCTAACTTCTAAAGCTGTATAATGTGATAACATTGAAATACAGTTGTTTGAAGTAGTAGCATAAAAATGCAGTGTGCAACATTGTATAAAACTTTACATCAGGAGCCGAGGTAGTGTAGTGGGTTAGACACTCGCTTGCTGACCAGACCACAAGTTATCTCTGCCAGACCGCACCACAGTCTCTGTCAGACCTCACCATAGTCTCTTCCAGACCTCACCACAATCTCTTCCAGACCTCACCACAGTCTCTTCCAGACCTCACCACAGTCTCTCCAGACCTCACCACAATCTCTTCCAGACCTCACCACAGTCTCTTCCAGACCTCACCACAATCTCTTCCAGACCTCACCACAATCTCTTCCAGACCTCACCACAGTCTCTTCCAGACCTCACCATAGTCTCTTCCAGACCTCACCATAGTCTCTTCCAGACCTCACCACAGTCTCTTCCAGACCTCACCACAGTCTCTTCCAGACCTCACCACAGTCTCTTCCAGACCTCACCACAGTCTCTTCCAGACCTCACCACAGTCTCTTCCAGACCTCACCACAGTCTCTTCCAGACCTCACCACAGTCTCTTCCAGACCTCACCACAATCTCTTCCAGACCTCACCACAGTCTCTTCCAGACCTCACCACAGTCTCTGCCAGACCGTCGCTCGCAAGAAGTATTCCCGGGGTTCGCCCAGCCTCAAGAAAAATGGGTACCAAGGTTAAAAACGCCGGGAAGCCTTAAAAGGAATGTCGCCTTTAGCGACGGAGCTAGCGCAGTGACGGCGACATTAGCTGGCAGTTTCTGGTCAACGCCTGACCAGGCCGCAGAGCACATATGGTTTGACTGTGTACAATGACGTAGACTGACCTCGACTAGTTTTACCATTACTTACATGTTGATGGAGAGAGATAACTCACTCCACCCTTTCACTCCCAAATTCTTATTTGATTCTCGTCCCGTACTATCTCCTCTGCTCTGTTTTAACACTTTACCTTGCCAGAAGATGCCAAGCAGACACTGATCAGTCTAAATCAGCAAACGTCAGCATATTTCGTCCAAAGAAGAAACAATCAATGCACATCAGCAGCTCTTAAGGAAAGATTTTTCTTTAAAAAAAAAACTGTCTCTTTTCAAACCTCCTTAAACCTTTCGAGTCACACCACCAGACCCTTCTCTGCAGGTGTGTTAGTGGACGCTGCTCTATATGAAAATGAGTTACAAAATATTTATTGAGTATGTATCAAATTCTTCATTTAGATTATACTATTATTCGTTTATGACTAGTCTGCCAGATATGATTTTCAGTGGGGGTTTTTTTTTGTTTCGTTTTTTTTTTTTCATTTGTCTTTTTAATTTTTTCACTTCTTCTGTATAGCGTGGTGCACCACTTAGAGAGGAAAGGAGAGCTAGAATTTTTTTTCATAATTGTTATTGCAACACAAAAATGTTATGTTCCAACTGTGACTTATAATATTAAGCAAATATTGGCAGATGACACAGATAACGTGTGCATGCAACCAGCATATACCTGGTTGAGAACCGCCAACTGCTATAAAAAAAAAGAGTTGCCATCACATCACATAATGTAAACGCCAAACATCATCATCATTGAAACTTCCGCTGTTACTGTCTGAATTCCTTGTTACTGTATTTTCTTTCATATTATTTAGTTGTGTGTGTGTGTGTGTTTTTTTTTTTTTTTGGTTCCGTGTTTGTGCCTCCTTTTAGTTGTCCTTATTTTGTAATCATTCTACTCTCCTGCTTCTCGAATTTCCCCAGCCATAGACAAACATTTCATGATGTTTGGAAACTTTCACTGCTGACATTTGCGACATGACGCTCATTTAGCCAAATATTTGAACTGCTGCGTCATGATTGGGCTCCAATAACGGTCAAGTACCTGGCATTTAGATATGAAAGAAGATTATTGATTGCCAGGTAGTACTTTGTAATCAGTGTTTAAAAAAAAATTGTCGGTCTTACCTCGACATTTGTTTCATTTCAGTGGCATCTGCTGCTAATGCAAGCCCTATGCGGGTACAGTCCATCCGGGTTCTCGAAGTTTCACCAGAGGTATAAATAATGACACAACAGAAACTTGTCTTCGTGCATTTATTTCCAGGAAGATATTGTCTAAATATTTAGAAGTTTCACATCTTGTATTCTCCCAAGTTTTACAGAATCACATTGTTCGTTATCTCTCCCAAGATTTACTGAATTGTTTTTTTTTAAGTTCACTTTAAGCAAACCTAACGCTGCCAAACAAACTGAAACACCGTCAATTACAGCATAATTAGGGAATAAAATCAAACTAGGAAACTCTAAATTGATGCAGCCAAGTTCTCGCTTCCCACTTAATTTTAATAGTCTGAGATTTTCGGGAAATCAAAATTCTGTAGTAGAGCTCAAACAGAGCTTTGGAGATGAGAATAATCATAGAATCTGGTGTTTGTGAAGACGGAACTATAATTTCACAAAGACAATCTTATGTTACGTTACTCGTCTTAGCTTGTCGCTAAAAATCCTCATATGACTTTCTCTAATATGATTTTCTCTAATATGGCTTTCTATAATATGAATACTTTTTTAATTTGCGCCTTCTCTCATATGATCTCTTCTTTCATTTTTCTTTCCTTATATGTTCTCTTCTGTCATATGCTTCCTTCTCTTATATGTTTTCTTCTGTTATATGCTTCCTTCTATTATATGTTCTCTTCTGTAATATGCTCCCTTCTCTTATATGTCATCTGTTCTCTCACGACCTCTTCTACCACTTTGCCTTGTATATGACTCCTTCTCCCATATGGCGCCTTCTGTCATAGAGCTACTTCTCTTTTATGGCTCCTTTTCTCATAAAACTTTCTCTGATAAGATCCTTTCTCTGACACGGCCCTCCTGACTCACTGGAACGCAGGAGCTACAAACAAGAACGATAACTAAGCAATATTCATCTTTCAAGCAATGACAGGTCAATGGTCAGAATCCAATGCCGGTAGCTAGACAGAGCTAAAAAGAAATATTAATGTAGGAAGCTTTACTTTATCCTTCCGCTTATATCGCGAAGTGTCGAGGGGGGATGCGGTTGGCGCTTTGGGGACGTATGAGTGGCGTCAGTGATGTTCATGCCGTAATTTCCGAGTACTTCTATAACACCATCTATCCATCTTTTCCAGGGTCTTCCTTTTGACCTGTGTCCTGAAGTTCTCTGGTTGAATGCCCTCTCCATGGGCTGTATATTCGTCACTCTCATTCAGTGGCCAAACCATTTAATACTTTGCTTCTCTATGTATTGCGGGCATTGTGTTGTTCCTACCAATTGTTTTATGTCATAATTTCTTAGATTATCCTCTCTCGTGACGTTTGTTGCTTTTCTTAGCCATCTCAATTCCCACGTAGATACTTTATTTTGGTGTTTCGTAGTCACTGCTTTGAAAAGCTTTGACCAAATGGGGGATCTGGTGAAGCTGCGACAGACCTAGCAAGCCGACAGTGGATTTTCTCTTGCTACAAATTCAAGAAAAGAGATTTTAAAAAACAGGCTGACTTGAACGGAATGCAGGAAAGTCACAGTAAAAGACTGTTTGTACAATAAATAAATTGTCTATCGCCAAGAAGCAAAAGTTCAAACAGAATATTAACGTTAAAATGAAGCTGCAATACATGCATATCAAAATACTAATTTTTAGGAAATGAGGAATGCTCTGCGTGAGAACTCTTATTTCAAGAAAGAAGAGCGTTCCCTGGAGTTACGTGTAGGCTGTAGCTGAATATTTAAATCTTGAATGTGAAAGAAACGAAAGACAAAATATATGAATAAAGCTATGTTTGTTTTTCATTCTGTTCAGAAACTTGTAATACGACATTTACAGTAAGATTTAATAAGCAATGGAACAAATATTAGCAGAGGTTTGAAGCTGAACTCTTGATGCACCGCTTGAAAAATTTACAAGAAAAGAAGATGGCTTGTGAAAGATGCAGAATTAAATGCAAGCAAAATCGGAAATTAGACGATGAACTGATAATATTTTTGTGAACTTGTCAAAAGAGAGTGAAATCTAAACCTTGTGCAGACATTCTGGCTCTTAAACAATTTCTTTACTGGCTCCTCTCTTTGCAGCTGAGGTCATAAATATTTTAATGTATATTCTTTGCAGGACCCCAGGGAACTTACCTCAGTCAACAGTTGTTGCGATGGCGCAGACGGAAGTGGAACAAACAAAAAATGGGGGAATAATCAAAGACGAGACTTGGACAATAAGAAGCAGCGGAATACCACACAGAAACTTCAACATCTAAAGATTTCTCAAATTATATATATTTTTTTAAAAAAATGTCTGCTTCACTCGTGTCTACAAAAATTTCCTTTCAACTTAATTGGCTAGACTTGGATAAGGCTAACTGTAGATGATAATATTCACAGTTTCATGGGATGTTTCTGGGGGCGGCAGTAAAAACCCATTTTAACTCTCTTTACAGTCTTCCACACTCTTTTTGTTAAATATGAGACATTTTAACTCTCTTTACAGTCTTCCACACTCTTCTTGTTAAATATGAGACATTTTAACTCTCTTTATATTCTTCCACACTCTTCTTGTTAAATATGAGATATTTTAAATCTCTTTACATTCTTCCACACTTTTCTTGTCAAATATGAGACATTTTAACTCTCTTTACATTCTTCCACACTCTTCTTGTTAAATATGAGATATTTTAAATCTCTTTACATTCTTCCACACTTTTCTTGTCAAATATGAGACATTTTAACTCTATTTACAGTCTTCCACACTCTTCTTGTTAAATATGAGACATTTTAACTCTCTTTACAGTCTTCTACATTCTTCTTTTTAAATATGAGACATTTTAACTCTATTTACAGTCTTCCACATTCTTCTTGTTAAATATGAGACATTTTAACTCTCGTTACAGTCTTCCACACTCTTCTTTTTAAATATGAGACATTTTAACTCTATTTACAGTCTTCCACATTCTTCTTGTTAAATATGAGACATAAGAGGCTTTTGTAAAGTAAGAGCACAGAAAAATCATTGACAAAGAAGACAAAAATAAGATTAGTGCACTGTGCTCCCATGACAAGACGGTTGCTCGTCCTACCGGAGTCCATGATTCAAGTCCCAAGTACTTCCCCTGTCATAATTGTTCTTTCTCTCACATGTAAAGTGCTTTGTCTATGACTTTTCCAAGGCTAACTGTACAACACTGTACTTTACGGTTTGCTTGGTCCAACACAAAAAAGACCGAATATATATCTATACTACAAGAGCTTAATATTGAAGAATGCTGGCTAGTAAAGAGGATTAAAGAGAGAAAACTTAAATATTTTGGACACATTAAACGTCATGATAATTTAGAGAAGACCATATTGGAAGGATACATAATGGGAAAAAGAAAAAGAGGAAGACCAAAATGAAGATGGCTGCAAGACATCGTTGACGATCTGCAAATGGACGCAGCAGCAGCAGGCCATCTTGCTCACAACCGAGAGGCCTACAGGAGTGCTGTTTGGGAGGCAAAGTTCCGCAAGGGACATGCAAATGAATGAATGAATGAATGAATGAATATAAGGTGAATAATATTTTCAGCTTATAATAACTATCATTTGTAATACGGAAGGGATATGTATTACCAGTGAAAGCTTATTCAACATTACGCCAAGCTGAGTTTAATACAATGACAATATTTAGCACAGCCCAGATAAACGACATTTTTGGAGAGAGTGAGAGACTGGATGAATGCTGAGAATTTAACAAAGTAAAATGAAATATTCAGGAAATATTCAGTTTTCATAGTCAGGATTTAAAACGATGTTTAATATACTACATGCACAGTAGCACACGATGTTTAATATACTACATGCACAGTAACGCACGATGTTTAATATACTACATGCACAGTAGCACACGATGTTTAATATACTACATGCACAGTAACGCACGATGTTTAATATACTACATGCACAGTAGCACACGATGTTTAATATGCTACATGCACAGTAGCACACGATGTTTAATATACTACATGCACAGTAGCACACGATGTTTAATATACTACATGCACAGTAGCGCACGATGTTTAATATACTACATGCACAGTAGCACACGATGTTTAATATACTACATGCACAGTAGCGCACGATGTTTAATATACTACATGCACAGTAGCACACGATGTTTAATATACTACATGCACAGTAGCGCACGATGTTTAATATACTACATGCACAGTAGCACACGATGTTTAATATACTACATGCACAGTAGCACACGACGTTTAATATGCTACAGGCACAACAGCTCACTGGGGGTCTGATTTTGGTTGTAAAATGTTGGAAGTTATTTATAAAATGTTGTGCTAGCAATACGAAGTTTTCGTTCACTCGAATGCTTTTATCGTGCAGGTTGAATCATCTTCTGGTAGCCAGCAATAGAAGACAGGGTTTACGACCCATACAAGAAGAGGAAGAAGCATCTGTGCTCTACATCCCTGACCTAGACGAAGTTGAAACCTGGCCTTAGAATAGTTTACCATTTTTTGTGCAGGATGTTCAATATTTTCTAGAGTTTCCCTACGCGTGTATGTACCAGACAATTTGAGAATGTTGTCCTTTACAATCTTTCGTCAACTAAAGGCCTCATTTGGGATCAGAAGATCCAGCAG
This sequence comes from Achatina immaculata, assembly GCA_009760885.1. Lineage (NCBI taxonomy): Eukaryota > Metazoa > Mollusca > Gastropoda > Stylommatophora > Achatinidae > Lissachatina > Lissachatina immaculata. The sequence goes on along the minus strand of CM019702.1, from coordinate 39,624,145 downwards.
TAAGTCTAACCGGCCGCATGTGGGCGGTTATAGGGGGAGATCGAACATTAGGTACAGTTCACTACTATAACTTGTACTAAGATGAACAAACATGTTACAATCACTTTTTTTTTAAAAAGGAATGTAAATTATCGCAGTAACTTTCTGGGAAATAATCATAAAATATGAAACACAACATGTTAAATAAGGAGTCATACTGTAATAACTTCTCAATGACACACAAAAAAATGTGCATACACAGACCCAGGTGCATATACAGACCCAGGTGCATACACAGACCCAGGTGCGTACACTTTCTATTCACTAAATGATGGCACAATGTGCTTTTCTCATTTTTATGTCTTGTCTTCTGACGAATTTATTGCGCGTATAGAACAGAAATTATGGTTGTAAATTACTCACTAAATGGATCAAACAAATCAAATTCTCCAGAGCGACTTTGGCCGCTGGTACGAACTTCCGTAAACCTGTTGACCGGAAGTAGGCGCATGACTACCTATTTTAATTCTTGATCAATGCACCTCCTTTTCCCATTGTTTCCGACCAACAAACATCTTTTTTTCCATGTTCTTGATCTATGCATCTCTTTTTCCATGTGCTTGATCAATGCACCTGTTTTTATGTTCTTGATCAGCGCACCGCTTTTTCAATGTTCTTGATCATTGCTCCTCTTTTTTCCATGTTCTTGATCAGCGCACCAATTTTTTCCATGTTCTTGATCAATGCAGTTCTTTTTCCATGTTCTTGATTAGTGCATCTCTTTTTCCATTGCTTTGATTAACACATCCCTTCTTTGCAGGTACTGAATCTTGTGCAGCGTAATCACAAGTGCCACGATGATTCTCTTCACAGAGAAACATTAAAACTACATACTGTTAAGGTTTGAAAAAAGTGCTTTCAACAATATGAGTGTTATGGATTGTGAAACTGCAGTAGAAATAGTTACCTGACATACTTTTATTGAGGTTTGAATACTTATTCAAGCAGCGAATATCAAACTTCACTTATCGGGGTGGTATCGAGTTCAATGAAATGATGGCATAAAAAAGGTCAATAACGGAGTGTATGATTTCTGATCGATCATTTATACAGTTCGATACTCTGATACCGAGATTTGAACAAACATTTTACAAACGGTTTAAGCAGCTTCATCAAACTGTGTAAAAGTGTCAGTACACAATTGTACACGTAGACTCTGTGTTTAGTTAAGGCTTTCGGTCCATTATTGTCGTTAAATCAAACAGTTTGAGAACCCTTGTCTAAAATCCTTTCCTTTTTTTTTCCCCCGGACAATTACTTTTCCGGAAGGAAACATAAACGTTTGGTGGCCTCTAGCACCGTCACAATCCAGTGTCGCCCTCATCTTTAACCAGTCAGCATCCGGAAGTGGGTATGTAGCCAGGGTGTCTCTGTAAGGGGGAGCTACTCCCATAAGGCGCATTTATCTCCTATTTATTTGTGTCTGGCTCGACTTTCTAATCAGGAAATAAAATTATTCCGTAGATTTTTAGGTTCAACTTTTGTTTTAAAATCTGTTATATTTGTCTCAACACCCACATCACAGGCAACAACAACACAACAAGAAAAAAAAATGTTAATATATGTCACATCTAGTACTGTAGTATGTATATGTTAGACAGCATACGAGACCATTAATGGAATTCTTTGTATTGTGTTAATGCTTAGAAATATTGTGTAACATTGTCCTGTCTTGGAGAGAACGTGCTGACTGTAGTCTCTAACAGACAGTTTCGGTAGTCGGAGTGAAAACAAAGACTGGTATCTTCTTATTCTTCTTCTTCGTACACCCTGTCTGTCTATATCTGCAGTCCTGTCTCTTGGATACATTTCACTGGTTTTTGTAATTCGTGTATGGAACCGTAGAGCTGATCTTCTTTAGTGGTTTCACTGGGCCAGTAATTACTTCTCAGTGTCTCGTAGTTGGGGCAGTTTTGGAGGATATGTTCCACGGTTTGGGGCACCTGGCCACATGTACAAAGAGTGGTAGTAAAAAACTTTAACTTTGTATACATATGACTTCGGAGTCGGCTGTGTCCTGTTCTGAGACGGAAAATGGTGACTTGTTCTTTTCTGTTTACCATGTGATAGTCATTATGTGGTGGTGTTTGTGGCTTCCTGTGGGTTTTTATCATGCTTTTCTTCTGATTATAGGTGATCGGTATGCCTGATTCCTCCATTTCAGCGCCCTGTTTGGCCAGACGGTCAGCTTTCTCATTGCCTGGTATCCCACAGTGGGAGGGAATCCACTGCTTGGTGACTCTGTGTTGTGAGCCAATTTTTGACAAGGCATCCTTAAGATCTGGTAGTTTGTTGCTCTGAAGAGCGTCCAGTACTGATCTTGCATCTGTGAGAATTACTATGTGGCATTTATCAATTCTGGTGTAAACTTAGCGGGGTGATAAGTGTACAACTGGGGATATTTTAGGGGAGGGACAGAACCTGAAACCCAACTGCAACCCCAAATCCATGGCCTATGTACTACCGTACTGAGTGGCCAAGCATAAATCCATCTCATCTACAACCCAGGATCTTCCCTCCAAGGATACTGTATGTCAGTCATGCAGCGTATTTACATTCATTCAACCAATGATATGACATGTATTACACTTTACAAAGTCAAGCAATCAAAATAGATCAATATTTATTATATACACTACACACCATATCACATCACATAGACATTATATGCACAAGTTAGTTAGTTGATCCTCTTGGGCCAAAGGTGGAGCATAGAGTGGAGGACAAGGCTCTCCATGTCTGGCTATTCCTTGCTACTTGCTTTAGATCTTCGGTGTTTCTGATGAGCATTGTTGAACACTCCTTGGTGATAACTTTTCTTAGTGTGTCTTTGGGTCTACCCCGATTTCTTTTACCCCCTGGTGACCACGTAAATGCTTGGTGTGGGAGTCATTTTTCGTCCATTCTAAGTACGTGGCCGATGTAGTTCCAGCAACGTCTTCTAATAAAGTTTAATACGTAGTCTTGTTTAGTTTCTTGTCTTATTGATCTAACCGATATGAAAGTCTTTTCTTCGAAGGAACTTATTTTCAAAAGCATCTAGTCTCTTTTACTTTGCTGGGGATGTTCTCCAACTCTCGCAACCATAGGTTAGTACTGGCACTACACAGGCGTTGAAGATCTTGAGTTTCGTGTGCCTACTGAGTTATTTTGATTTCCAGATGTTACATGCACAAGACAACATATATCATCATGAATGAAACACGTATGATATCAATATACTCGTATAATGCATAGTACTGTAATATGCAACTGAATAATGTGGGCCAGCTGGCCTGAACTCTCTTGGTCCTCATAAGCAAAACATACATTCATCTTTAATGGTTCCAACGCACTTATTAACATATTCCAGCCACTGCTGCTTTGAATCCACCCCCATACACTATACGTCATCTCCATGCTGCGCCAACGCACTGAAATATCAAGACATAAATCTCTCTCTTTGTGCCATTGCGCTAATATATGACATATAATTCCTCCCTTGTTCCAACGCACTGAAATAATGACATATAACTCCTCATTTGTGCCAATGCACTAATATATCAACAGGAGTCAGCGAAATCTCCACACACGATGATAATGATATAAAATACACAACACATAATTAATCTTCACAACACATTTAATCCAATAGTCTCAGGTCGGGTGGGGCTAACACAGACGAAACGATTTCAGCCCCGCCATGCCTGCTGGCTATCATAATTAATTCCTCCCGCCTTGTATTTCTGGATATTTATAGGCCTTCCACTTCCGAACTCGTGAACAGTGACGCTTTACTCCCACGCCGAACACACGCGAGAATTTCGAGTGACTGTTCAGACTGGAGTCTGATAGATTTTCAACCGCAGCAATAATTGCCCTAACTTCAGCATCATAGTTGTTGCAGTATTTTCCAGTAGGTATGGAAATCTTGTCAGCATTGATGTCTTTTGACCTGAGACTAACTAAACCTGTCCACAGAATCGACCTGATATTACGTCACGTTAGTTAACGAGACTAGCAGTGAATCTAAAGGATGTAGCTGATTGGTCTGTCGATCTTTTTGTCCAACAAGTGATAATTCACTAGCCAAGACCCAGAGTATGACAGAAACCTGACTAGCCAGATTTTAAAGCTGCATCTGTAAAATATTAAAGATTATTACTTATACTTATATATCTTATTTTCTTCCCGTGTCGCTAAAAGTCACATAGGGCTCGCAAGGTAGTTCGCCAATTTTTCCTGTTTTCAGCGAGCCTTTCAACCTCATCAAGGGATTTTATGCCTAGTAATTTGGCCTCTCTTAACAATTCCTTCTTTAGAGTTTCACGTGGCCTGCCTCTATTTCTTTGGTGTGTTATATACTTATATTATACTTATTACTTGGTGCTTATTAAGTGTTATCTATCCACTTTTCAACTCTTCTCTTCTATCTTACTTCTTTACTTCTTTATCTTATAGGAGAATTCTTGGTGCTCATGGCCTAAATCGCTAGCCTTAATTAACTGAGTTTAGTACCCAATGAGGTACAGCTGCACCTGGAACATTCTCAATTACTGCATCTCTCCAGACGATCCGTAGCCCAGGTTCTTGCCCTCTCAGCTGGTGGCTCCTCTTAATGTCTTTGGTTGGCTGGGAAATAAGTTAGCAAAACATTCGTCCTTAGCTCCACCAGCAACAATAACTACCCCAAGCCATACTTGATCAAGGCAAAATAAAGGATTCGTTTATTCACAACTCCAGACGCAATACACGTTTACACCAGATAACATAGGAACACACACAACATGAGGCGGCCAGGGCAATACTTTGGGTTCATAGCTCATCATCATCATCATCATACTTTCACTCCCTTGAGATCATAGGCCACGGATAAAGGCTCTCCAGTCATCCCTGTTTTTTTAAATTATTCTCTGCTTCCTTCCATGTGCATCCTTTGTCTCTGAGCACTGTCAAAATTTCTCTTCTCTAAGTAAGTCTAGGTCTTCTTCGTTTTCTATTTCATTGAGGATTCCATGTCAGTGCCTGTCTTACTATGTTGGTGTCGGGTGTCCTCAGAGTGTGGCCAATCCACCTCCAGTTCCTGGAGATGATTTGTAGGTTCATAGGTTCTTGTCTTGCCCTTTCCCAGACCTCCTCGTTCCTGATCTTGTCCTACCATTTAATGTTTAAAATCCTCCTCAAGCAGTAGTTCATGAATGTTTGTATCCTCTGTTGTACTGTCTTGGTCATAACCCATGTCTCTGAACCATATAGTAGGACAGTCTTTACGTTTGTACTGAAAAGCCTAAGTTTGGTTCTTGTTTTGATGTTCTTAGATGACCATATATTGTTAAGTTGGATAAATGCTGTCCTGGCCTTGGTTATTCTAACTTTAACATCCTTTTCCGTTCCCCCATATTTATCCACTATGCTGCATAAATATGTGAAATACTCTATCTCCTCATTTGGCACTCCCTCAATTACCATGAGGCTATTGTTTGAACTATTACTTTTCATTATCTTTGTTTTTTTTTTGTCTATTAATATACAGTCCCCGTTTAGCTGAATTCTTGGTTAAGATCTGAAGTTTCTCTTGCATTTGTGTGTGGCTGCCTGCCAGAAGTGCCACATCATCTGCAAAATCAAGATCTTCCAATTGGTTCCACAGTGTCCATTGTATCTCATTTCTTTTTCTTTGTGTGGTAGTTTTCATGATTCAATCAATAGCTAGAAGAAGTAGGAATAGTGATAACAAACATCCCTGCCACACGCCTGTTTCCGCTTTAAAACTTTCTGTGAGAGCTCCTCCATGCACAATTCTGCAAATTGTTCCTTCATATATGGTCTTTATAAGCTTTGTTATCTTGGCTGGGATACCATAGTGCTCCAGTAGTTTCCATAGCATTCTGCGATCTAAACTATCAAATGCTTTACCGTAATCAATGAATGTAACTAACAGTGAAGAATTCCACTCCACTGACTGTTCTACCGTTGTTCGCATTGTAGCAATGTGATTAGTATAGGATCTTCCTTGCCTGAAACCTGCTTGCTCTTCTCTTAGTTCACTATCTACTGATGTTTTAATTCTATTTAGCAGAATCCTGCTGAAGGCCTTGCTGGGTATTGAGAGCAGGTAGATGCCTCTATAGTTCTTACATTCTAATAGGTCTCCTTTCTTAGAGAGTTTTATAAGATTGGCCTCCTTCCAGTCCTCTTCGACCTTTTCTTTTTCCCAAATCCTGTTAAACAGTAAGAATAGTATTTCTGTTATTTCTTTGTTCGCTAGGAGGGCTTCTGCTACAGTTCTATCTGGACCTGGTGCCTTATTTCTCTTCAACTCTGAGATAGCGTGTTCAATTTCGGCCTTGCTGTGTGGTTCTACATTGATGTCTAGAGTATTCTCTGCTGCTGGTATCTCCTCTGTTTCTGTTGGTGCTGGCCTATTTAGGATTCCGCTGAAGTATTCCACCCATTTTTGCATCTGCTCTTCTTCTGATGTAAATACTTTACCTTCTTTGTTTTTGATGAGCTTTTCTATCCTACATGGTCTATTTGCTAACTTCTTGGTGATTTCATACAGAGCTCTCATATAGTTTTTACCAGCTACCTCTTCTGCCTGTCCTGCCATATTATCAGAATAGGCCTGTCTGTCTTTCTTTATGCTTTTCCTAACCTCTTTATGAGCCAAATTGTATTCTATCTGAGCTGAGGCCTTTGCTACTCTTGTTTTACTGTCATTTATTTTTGCTTTCATTTCTGTCCTTCTGTTTATCTTCTTCAGAATTTCCAATGCAATCCACTCCTTGTGCAAAGGTTTATTAAATCCCACAGTCTCTTCACATGATTTGCTCCATATTTCTTTAGCACTATTCCACACAATGTTCACATCTGGTGTACTTTCTTTGTATAACTCCTGCAGAAGCTGAAATCTGTTGCTCAGTTTCAATTTAAAGTTCTTTGCAATTTCTGGGTCTTCCAACAGTACCGTATTATATCTTTTCTTTGCCATGTTTGTTTTGTGGTGCTTCTTCAGTTTCATTCTCAGTTTAGCTATCAGTAGGTGGTGGTCAGAACTACACCTGCACCTCGTTTCACTCTGACATCCTGCAATGTTCTGCGAAAGCTTCAACTGAGGTTCATAGCTCAACAAACCATTTATTCAACATCACCATATATATGAAAATTACCGTAGACACATCCAAATATACCAACAACCACGACTCCCCCAAACAGCGTGTGCTGCCCCGCCAAAAGCCTCGGACTGACTGGTCTAACAACACATTACACTCTACCTGACCAGCACGTCACGTAACCAGACAGCCCCCAGAAAACAGCGGGATAGGTTCCCCCTTGACCCTTCGAACGGCCAATTTTCAGAGAACCATGCTCAGTCCCCTTTCACATATCCTTCATTTAGAACACTGTCCAGATTTTAACTTAAAAATGTAATGAAGTGATAAGTCTTCGCTTCTTATATTTATTTCATATTAAAACTAACAAAACATGAACCACTGGTAATATGAGTTGGAGGAAAGTTCAGTACTTTAATAATAACTACTAAATGGTATTTTAGTTATTTGTGTCGATCAGTCACCAGGAACGCGTGAACTGATGAAAGTCAATGCCTCGGGCTAATAAAAAAATAATTATGGTTTTCTCTTCCCGTAGACTATCAGTATCAGCGGGGTAATTATGGAAGGACTATAAGCCTATCAGATTCCTAAGAATTTCAGAAAATAATAACTGTGGTCGACGGGCCTGCATAGATTTTACAAAGTCAACAGTCCAGACTAAGAGGGAAAATATTAAAGGCAATGTAGCATCTAGCCTTGAAGTAATTCTGCTAATTAGATGTCCTCTAGAATTATAACATTCCTAATATTGTTACTGACTTTTAGTTCAGAAACTGTAGTCTCTTTATTTCTACCTTATAACATAAAGTTCTATCATTCTTTCTGGTTATTAGCCTTTTCCGAGAATTTCCGATTACATGGTTGCAAATGTCGCTGAAGGAAGATCAGAAACTCTTTGTTTAGTACTTATGTCCCTATTTGTAATTGATGACGGAGATTCCCCCCCCCCCCCGACCACCCCGCCTTTTCAGTGTTGATTACTCAAGAATGCCTTCCACGAGGAATCTCAGCAAATTTCCAGGGACTTCATATCCTGTTTGTACATCACTACCACGTTCTTTATGACTGTGTTCTTTATGACTGTGTTCTTTATAACTCTGTTCTTTATGATTGTGTTCTTTATAACTCTGTTCTTTATGACTGTTCTTTATGATTGTGTTCTTTATAACTCTGTTCTTTAAGACTCTGTTCTTTATGATTGTGTTCTTTATAACTCTGTTCTTTATGACTCTGTTCTTTATGACTGTTTTCTTTATAACTCTGTTCTTTATGACTGTGTTCTTTATGACTGTGTTCTTTATAACTCTGTTCTTTATGATTGTATTTTATGACTATGTTTTTATGGCTGGTTATTCACGAGTATGTTACTTATTTATGACTGAGATATTTATAACTATGTTATTTGTGACTGCGATATTTATAACTATGTTATTCACGATGATGTTCTTTACAGTCACGTTCTTGAGGACTATGATTTATTTCTGTCTTTTTCATGATTATGTTATTTATGACAACGCTTCTATACGTTCTACCTACCTGAATGTTCTCTTCTCTCCTGATCTTCTGAATGTTCTCTTCTCTCCTGATCTTCTGAATGTTCTCTTCTCTCCTGATCTTCTGAATGTTCTCCTCTCTCCTGATCTTCTGAATGTTCTCCTCTCTCCTGATCTTCTGAATGTTTTCCTCTCTCCCGCTCTTCTGAATGTTCTCTTCTCTCCTGATCTTCTGAATGTTCTATTCTCTCCCGATCTTCTGAATGTTCTCCTCTCTCCTGCTCTTCTGAATGTTCTCCTCTCTCCTGATCTTCTGAATGTTCTCCTCTCTCCTGATCTTCTGAATGTTCTCTTCTCTCCTGATCTTCTGAATGTTCTCTTCTCTCCTGATCTTCTGAATGTTCTCTTCTCTCCTGATCTTCTGAATGTTCTCTTCTCTCCTGATCTTCTGAATGTTCTCTTCTCTCCTGATCTTCTGAATGTTCTCTTCTCTCCTGATCTTCTGAATGTTCTCCTCTCTCCTGATCTTCTGAATATTCTCTTCTCTCCTGCTCTTCTGAATGTTCTCCTCTCTCCTGATCTTCTGAATGTTCTCCTCTCTCCTGATCTTCTGAATATTCTTCTCTCTCCTGGTCTTCTGACTGTTCTCTTCTCTCCTGATCTTCTGAGTGTTCTCTTCTCTCCTGATCTTCTGAATGTTCTCTTCTCTCCTGATCTTCTGAATGTTCTATTCTCTCCTGATCTTCTGAATGTTCTCTTCTCTCCTGATCTTCTGAATGTTCTCCTCTCTCCTGATCTTCTGAATGTTCTCCTCTCATCCTGATCTTCTGAATGTTTTCCTCTCTCCCGCTCTTCTGAATGTTCTCTTCTCTCCTGATCTTCTGAATGTTCTCTTCTCTCCTGATCTTCTGAATGTTCTCCTCTCTCCTGATCTTCTGAATGTTTTCTTCTCTCCTGATCTTCTGAATGTTCTCTTCTCTCCTGATCTTCTGAATGTTCTCTTCTCTCCTGATCTTCTGAATGTTCTCTTCTCTCCTGATCTTCTGAATGTTCTCTTCTCTCCTGATCTTCTGAATGTTCTCTTCTCTCCTGATCTTCTGAATGTTCTCCTCTCTCCTGATCTTCTGAATATTCTCTTCTCTCCTGCTCTTCTGAATGTTCTCCTCTCTCCTGATCTTCTGAATGTTCTCCTCTCTCCTGATCTTCTGAATATTCTTCTCTCTCCTGGTCTTCTGAATGTTCTCTTCTCTCCTGATCTTCTGAGTGTTCTCTTCTCTCCTGATCTTCTGAATGTTCTCTTCTCTCCTGATCTTCTGAATGTTCTCTTCTCTCCTGATCTTCTGAATGTTCTCTTCTCTCCTGATCTTCTGAATGTTCTCTTCTCTCCTGATCTTCTGATTGTTCTCTTCTCTCCTGATCTTCTGAATGTTCTCTTCTCTCCTGATCTTCTGAATGTTCTCTTCTCTCCTGATCTTCTGAATGTTCTCCTTTCTCCTGATCTTCTGAATGTTCTCCTCTCTCCCGATCTTCTGAATGTTCTCCTCTCTCCTGCTCTTCTGAATGGTCTCTTCTCTCCTGATCTTCTGAATGTTCTCCTTTCTCCTGATCTTCTGAATGTTCTCCTTTCTCCTGATCTTCTGAATGTTCTCTTCTCTCTTGATTTTCTGCATTCGATCCCCCACTTGTCCAGGACGATGTAAAATGTTACCTCTACAATGTGAGACATATCTGAGATTTCAAGCGACTAGACCAGTGGCCCTTAACTGAATATTCCACGGAATATTTTTTGTCGTTCCATGGACCACCAAACGAACTGGCTCGATTAATAACAAATCTTAGCACTATCTTGGTTCTATTCGCTAACACATAAAAATTTTGGGGTATAAGTATATATACAACTAAATATATAAATATAAGCAAAAGTGATACAGTAAATCTGTGATAACAAAATACGTATTACTACTATTTAAAGCAAAAGTAAGTAAAAAAAAGTAAAGGTAATCCTGTCATGCCTTAGAGGCACATAGGGATATGGTGTTAGTGCCCATATTTTCCTTGACCTGTCAGCACACTAGAGGGTGATATGGTCAGTATCACGCCTGGCTACCTTTCCTTCCCCAACTCCAGAAGAAGTCGGTTACCCATTTCTACAGTTGGGTGACTGGGGTGCCTCCTGCCGGATTCGAACCCCCGACCTTCGCCACTAGAGACCAGTGCACTAACCCCTTCTCCACTCAGCCGCTTTGTTAGTTAACAAGAACACGGATGCACCATTTCAGTTTACACCTTAATCATATACAAAAGCAACATACGGGACAAAGAAATAAGAAGAGAAGAGAAAATATAAATTCACATGAGTGATATATAACACATAACAATGGAAAAAATAATAGTAGAAAGGGGAGCACTTGGCTGTGACTTGCAAGAAGGTGACTTGAGGGCGCATGTGGTGAAGTATTGTGAGTGTTCTATTTATAAGTTCCATTTATTGATTTATTCTTATTGAAGGGTATACAGCTGTCCTCAGACCAGAAAGGGGGTCCAGGACCCTATATAATAATAATAATAATAATAATAATAATAATAATAATAATAATAATAATAATACTTGTTCTGTTATTTTAAAAAAGCAGATAACTAATGAATCACGTTTCACAGATTTGACTAGAGAGAGAGAGAGAGAGAGAGAGAGAGAGTTATGTCCTTGCAGCTAATCTTCCATGGGGAGACGGCACGAAATGATGAATGATAATGATGAATTATCATCATATTATTCATATAACATCAGTTATTACCATATCTGTTTGGATCAGGCTGGTGACTTTTTAAAATGCGCTTCTGGACACACACTCATTTTTCTAAAGCTATAAAATATAACTTAAGGACTTTCTACAAAGAAGAAATAAAGACTGCCGAAGAAAACTCAAAAATGTGAATGTTAATGGTAGTCTGGTAATCTATCTAAACATCACAGCTTCGGAGCTAACTCATGTGTACAGACTTTCACTGGACTGAACAATCGCCTATCACAGTGAGGAAAGCAAATGTTCCTTGGGCGTTTGTTGTTATTTGATACAGCAGATTAATGTCACTTCTTTCCCGGTCTTTCATTTCGTTTTTAGGAAGTAAAGATAACAATTTAAGAGTAAAAAATAACTGAAATGTTTGTCATTGTATGATAAAACAGAATATTATAAGCCAAGTATAACAGCACGTGTGGGTGTTTAAAGGTCAAAGTTTAAAGGCGCCTGGTTCCTGTTTTCACGTCTAGTCCAGACCTTTCACATGACTTTCTACATGACTCTTCCTTCTTCTTTTTTTTTTTGGTAAAACTTCTTGGTGTCCCGCTAACAGTTCCGCTGTGTTCTTTCTCAATTACGTGTGTAAATGCGTCATCTTTAGAGATTCAGCGCAGAAGTGCACCATTGTCTATATAAATCTTCAGAAAACTCTAAAATATGTTTAAAGTCTTTCATAATGTGGAATCACTCTGGAGCCGAATTTTAAAACTAAAAGGCGGTATTGAAGTATCTAGGGCTAGATGTTAACTATCGTGGCACTAGTTGAAAAATCATTTTACTTGGCAACTTACCTAATGGCCGATTATACTGATACTTGACTTGTGTTATCGGCCTCAGCAACAGCAAAACTTGTCTGAATTTCAAGGTCCAATCTCTTCTCGTTTGTGTTCTTCATGTTCAGTTTTTGTCCTTTTATAAGCCCTAATGACTCAGCGCACCTACACAGAAAAGCCTACACAGAAAAGCTCTTTTTGTGTGACGTAGTCTGGAAAACTTAATTCACAAAGTTCATTATTATCATACTAAAAACAGAATATTATCTAGACGGAAACAATGCAATTCAAATAAAATCAAGAGGCCAAAGAATTTATCTTACCTTGGACTACATACTATTGTGGGTCAGCAGGAAATCAGCCACAAAGTTCATCATTCATATGAGCTCATTATATGTCATTAATAAACTGGATGATGAAAACACACGCACGCACGCACGCACACACATACACACACACACACTTTTCATGTAATTTTCTTGTCACTTTTGTTCACATCTTTTCATTCTAACTATACCGTTCCAGAAAAACGAAACGCAACAAATACGATGTTGCAATTTAAACTGAAGTTTGCTAATAAGACAAGGGCAAATTGCCCGAAACGTTCACTTGGACATCAACTTCACGTGCTGACCTGAAATGTACTCAGCAGATTTTTCATGAGCATAGAAAAGCGACACTAGTCAAAACAGCATTTTTGACAATAACTCATGACAGGTTCACGAGAATCCTGTGAAACTTACTCAACACAAAATTCACTGATCATGTTATTGAATGCCTATAAAAGATTGACGCTCCTCGAATTAATTCATTTGAAAATTCAATGCGAAAGTATGACTTATCTCACTACAGAACAACGACTCGTCATCAGTGGACGTTTACAGACTGGACAGTCACAAAGTGTAGTGGCCAGACAATTTAATGTGGTTAGAAGCATCATTAGTCGCCTTTGGAGATGATTTCAAGAAACTGGCTCAGTTGCAGACCGGCCGAGCAGTGGAAGACTCATAGTCACAACTCCTGCCGAAGACCGCTCCATACGGCTGCGTCACCTCAGGAATCGATTTGCATCTGCGTCCTCAACAGTCCAGTCAATGACAGCAGCTCGTAGAATTTCAGATCAAATGGTCAGGAACCGGCTGCACGACGCTACTCTTTGGCCTAGAAGACTCTACAGAGGTCCTGTTCTTACGGACCGGCAACGCCAGAACCGACTGCAGTGGGAGAACCAGCATCGTCAATGGACCTTTGCGAATGACTGGAGAAGGGCTTAATTTATTGATGAATCATTCTTTCTGCTCCAGCGACACGATAGACGGATAAGAGTTTACCATAGAGTCAATGAGAAGTACGCCCAGAACTGCGTGGATGAGGCTCCTCCACATGATGGTGGAGGCGTACTGGTGTGGGGGACGCTCGACCTCATGTAGCACAACTCACCACCCAGTTCATCGCTAACAACAAAGTCCAGACCATTCCGTGGACATCCATGTCATCAGACATGAAGCCAATAGAACACTTATGGGATGAACTCAACAAACAAATCCGCCAGCGAGACGTGGTGCCAACCAATCTCCAACAGTTGTCTCCTGCACTGCGTGAAGAGTGGACAACCATCCCACAATAACAGATCCAATGGCTAATCGGATCCACGTCAAGGAGATGTCGTTCTCTGATACAGGCCAGAGGAGGCCATACACCTTACTGAAATGGAGGCCTCAGTCACAAAGAATAAAAGTCCACATCAAATTTAATGAACATCATTTCATTGTTAAAGTCTTAAAGTTTCTTCATGCCAAGATTTAAACATTAATTCTGTAAAATAAAATTTTTATACAAGTTTGAAATTTGCTGTCCATTACGACTACAGTAGTATTGCCTTTCCTTTTTGAACAGTATAGTATTAATTATTCTCAAACTAGTCTGAGGACAACTTCGCTTGTTTTTGTAGCTTCCCTGGTTACCTGATACATCTGTTCTCCAAAATGTAAAAAAAAAAACGTGATATCGGTTTATAAAAGAGATGAAGCTAAGGACAGAATTCAGCTTAGAGGCACAGTGTTAAAGAAAAGAACAAAAACAGGTAGGTTTTTCTGGTCAGTCTAAACTTGTTCTTGAGTACCAAGGTGGTCCGCGCATTAATCTCTCATTTGGCTGTCCGAGCACGTCAAGAAGGAACTCATTTAAACTAGTGCTATTAAAAAAAAAGTTCCTTTATGAGTTGACGAAGAACAGCAATTTTGGCCAATCGGATGTCAGGAACTTGTGGGTGGTGCAAGGAGAGAACAATGGTGGGGGTGGGGAGGGGCGTCGTTCCTACTTTCCTCGTCCTTCGGGCGGATTTGTTGCCGTATTTCAAACTATGATGATGCCACAAAGCTAAGTTTTTCATGTTTTCTTCTTCTTTTTTTAATTTATGTGTTGTATTGTTCTTCCCTGAAAAAGGCTAGCGCCGAAATATTGGATGTTGTGTATTTTTTCTTTACGCGTTCACATCTTACTTTCATACTTTCTGCCACTTCACTTTCCTCACTCTCTCTATCGTTTTGTAAAACCGAACCTTTCCTCTGTCTACTTTTGTTATTAGAACCAGTTGACTGCGGTGGTTATCTCCCGCGGAAGGTGAGGCTCTCAAACACGAGCTTGATCTCTTCTAGTGTTCTGGTTCGTCAAGAAAAAAAGTGAATTCCTTTTATTCCTCGTGGGGATGGAATATGTTGGTCTAACCTAAACAACGAAGGTAAAATAATAATAATAATATTAGATGATGATGATGATGATTCTGTAGCGTCAACAAATTTCACTCTAGTCCACAGTTCCTTCACTGTGCGCGCGCACACACACACACACACTCACACACAAAGGAAACATAAACATATCAAGGTGGCTGCAATTTTTTTGCTGCGAGAAAGGGCAACGAAAGAGGAAAAAATAAATCAAAATTGGATCAGGGAAATGCACGCGCAGACAACACAACGGTGAAGTTATGTATTCATTCGCCCAGAATTCATCAGCTCCCGAGCAACCGAAGGCTCATCTTTAAGATTCAAATGTCACAGAACGTACTCACTATATCTTGTTTTTTTGCTTCGATGCTTCCAGGGCGATCTTAAATCTCTGGGGGTACGGTTATAAGTCTTAAATCGAGATACTCGATTACAAGTCAACCCATGTTTACAAAGCTGAGATACTGAACACAAACAAGCGAATACGTGGTTCTTAGATGATAAATTAAAGTGACAGAATACTTCTACCACGTAATATGCTTTAGGCGTAGATTTAAAAGGCTGGCTTATAGTTTCAAGTACGCGCTTTGTGAAAATACAGACTGTATCAGGACGGACGAACTAGTTTGCTTTTGCAAAAGAATCTTCTTCGCTTGCTCGCTCAGACATCCACACCAGTCTGTCTCACAAATGGGGCAGTTTGTCTCATGTTTTCAGCATCGCCGTAGATCTTCTTCTTGGGGTGGGGGGGGGGGGGGATGATGTCCAGTCAGGTTTGTCACCTGAATAGGTTGTGTATCTGGCAACTCTATAGGATGTGATGTGATGTCTGTTGCTCTTAGCTGCAGACACACAGGTCTGTCACCTGAGTGGGTTGTGTATCTGGCAACTCTAGAGGATGTGATGTGATGTCTGTTGCTCTTAGCTGCAGACACATAGGTTCGCTGGGCTAGGTTTCAGCTTCTGGTATAGATGGCGCCTCAGCCTGCAGTGTTCTGAATCAGAAGATTATAACTTGGTCGTTTCTTAAGAGTTTATAGTATCTGTAGCAACCAGTCAACTCTGGTTGTGGCGAAGGTGCCGAAAGTCTTCTTTCTTCAGTTTGGAAGGGAGATCTGAAACTCTCTACAGCTCTAACACAGTGTAAGTCCAAATGGCCAAGTGTCACGATATGCGTTTCAAACACTTCCCGCTATCACGTTTCTCACTGCTGCAAGGATTGTTACTACTGATATTCTTTCGAAGATCACACACTCTCTGTGAGGATCTTCTTCGTTCGCTTCTACCACCAAGACCGCACTGTGATCCTACTGAATTTAACCTGTGGTCCTCGTTAGGTCCCGTGGTCTCCTGTGTGGTCCCCGAAAGGACCACACGAGATCCCCTAGATGACCACAAGGGGTTCAGAGTATCGCAGTGCTTTAGCCTGTATTCTTGGTGGGTCTCTGAAGCGGATTGCATGACACCGTGGTTTTCGTTGCACCAGTTTAGTCTAGAGTTGGACTTTCTCACCGGAAGACCTCGACGTGTTTAGGATATCAGTGCATCCCCGCTGGGTGAGAGGTGGTAGCCCACCCAGGCCAGAGTTGGACCTTCTCACCGGAAAACCTCGGCGTGTTCTGAGATACCCTTGTATCACCGCCGGGTGAGAAGTAATTGCCCATCCAGTCCAGAGTTGGACTTTCTCACCGGAAAACCTCAGCGTGGTTAGGATACGCAAACATCCCCGCCGGGTGAGAGGTGGTTGCCTATCTAGACTGCCTTGGTCCAGTGTCTCCGACTTCAGCATTTTGTGGTTGTGGTTGCTACCCTTCCTAGTTGTGACCAGGATGGAGCTTTTGTCCAGGAGGACGAATCCTCGCCACTAGTGACTTCCACCCCTGGGTTGAGCCGGTTTAGGCATATTATCCCAGTATGGGCGTGTTTCGGACATGACCGACCTCTAGAGCAGAGGTACTGAGACATGCGTAGCCTTCAAGATTCACCCCTGGTGTGAGCCGGTTTAGGCAAAATTCACCAGTATGGGTGTATATCAGGCGTGACCGACCTCTAGAGCGGAGGTGGCATGACATGTCCAGCCATCAAGTTCCACCCCTGGTGTGTGCCGGTTTAGGCATATTTCACCAGTGTAGGTGTATTTCGGACGTGGCCGGCCTCTAGGGCAGAGGCGCCTTGGTATATGTAGCTCTCGCAGCGATACTACTGGACATACCGATTAAATTTCACTTTATCCTTTCCACCACCTTTTCACATCGGCACCGCACAGCAACCTTTATTTCTTTTCTGCATTTTCTTCCTTGACAGGGAGGAGCTTTACTCCACGCGCGGCATTCGAAGAGTCTCGCCAGCAGTGTCTTAAGCTCTGGAACAAGCCGGTTCATACATTTCACCCGATATGACTGCACTCAAGACGTGGTCGACCTCCAGAACAGAGATGCCGTGATTTGACTGTTTGCTTCGCTTTATCCTTTCTACCACCTTTTCTGCAGTGGTGCTGCGCGGCAACCCATCTGCACCTTTCTTCATTGGCCAGGAGGAGCACCGCTCCACGCACGGCAGCTGAAGAACATCGCCAACAGCGGTAGATGAGCTACCAAACATGCCACTCATCTACCCTAAGTATCCTGTTTTCAGGCTCCAGATATTCACCCTCGCCCCTTCTCCTGTCAGTTTAAACAGTTCTGCCATGGGAAGGCCAGGAGCTGGACTTGACTGCCAGAGGCTGTGTGAGACACGCGCCGTTGGAGTGGAGATCGAGTTCTCCACCCCACCTCCGACAATAGCAGTCCTTAGAACCCTGTGAGGATCTGTATGTTGATGGGTGTACTGTAAGATGTGCTGGCATTTACAAATGTAAAATTTGGAAAATATGAAGCACTGAGAAAAACCAGCTCGGATGATAAACCTCGATGGCAGAAAAATAAAAAGTAGGTAGCGGATTCTTGTCAGAAACAGTCATGTAACCTCAGAAGTTAAAAGACAAAGCTTTGTTTTGTTCCGCTGTTTCTACCAGGTTTGTTGTTATTGTTGTTGTTTTTGCTGTTACTGTTGTTCTTGAAACAGAGACAATTTTCCAACCAACTATCACTTAGTTACATTTGTCTAGGAACATTTTACCTCCAGTGTAAAAAAATGGCCTTTTTGTTACTGACAAACTCATCGGAAGGACAGAAAAGTAAATGATAGCAAGGAAAGAAATTTCCAGGACACTTGTAGCACTGTGTTTTGTGTAGGGGATTTAGAAATAATAGGCCACAAGGGAAAAACGAAGAGACATTAGCGCCACAGAATATATGAAGAAGCCACAGAATATACGAAGAAGCCACAGAATTACAAGCATAATCCTCAGAGCAAAGAAAACAAGCTACATAATACTGGAAGAAGTTATTGAATATAGAAAACCTGCCACAGAATAGGGAATTATTTTACAGATTAAACGTAGAAAAATGGGCCATAGAATGTAGCAAAATAAAGAAAACGAGCCATGGGATGTACAAAACAGATTTACGTAAAGTTGTTTTTGTCTCCCTTTGATATACATGAAGTACGGGTTCTGTGGGAGTTAGCGGCCTCCTTACATCATCTCATTTGATGGTTGAATTCTTTTTATTTGTTTCAATAATGATTTCGCTTATCTTATTTTGTCTCTTCCTGACCTATTTTAGATGAAGACTAAAAGCGATGAGAATAACCTAGTTGCAGTTGATCAGTTCTGCTCTGGTCACCATATGAATATTTTAAAATGTTTATAATAACTACTTGTTTTAAAATCTACTTTATCCTGTTTCGTTTCCCGTGTAAGCAATTGCGGAGAAGCCATTTGGTGGAACAGACTTAAGCAACTGGCGTATACGAAAAAAAAAACCCCTACGCAGATACAAACTACTGTGTAACGTGACAGTCATTTAATAACTACGTGTAATATTACTACATTTTTAGGTTATCTTATCCAAAATACGGAGATGCTTCATTTGAGTTTGTAATATATTTTTAGTTGGTATTAGACTATAGGCGAATCAGACCATATACCAGAAGATGAACGGTGCTGGTCAGAGTGTACAAAGGACCTAAGTCTAGTTAGGGGCCTCGTCATCATCATCATCATCATGTGCCATGCCGGGTGGCGTTGGTTATTGTTTCTTCACAGTACCCGATTCTTCACGCACGCCATCACTTCATTTCGTGATATCTCACACCATCTCGTCAAACTATTCAGTATCATTTCTCTCGGCCTTTCCCTGGCTCTTCTCCCCTCTATTTTTTCCCTGTTACAATATTTTCAATAATAAAAATACAATATTTTTCGGCTGTCGGGTACCTTAGGGACATGGGCGATGGTTAATTCGTCTAGTTCGGTCTATGATCGTTTACTCCTTGAAAAAAGTAATCACTTGTACAATGTAATCGACTCGAAGCAGTATTGGAATCGCCCACGTTCCACTGTACTTTCGGTTCACGACAATTAATACAGTTTGTGGTTCACAAACAGGTGAGACTCACAGACGTCTCTGTTTATTTCCACAAGGCTGCTTGTCCTTGCTGAGCAGACTCCACATAACACGCGATTGCGTGGTCTGTTTGTGTCTAAACTCCGCAGTTTTTGTTTTGGGTTTTCAGACCGAGTCTACCGTGAGGTACACACTTTTTTTGTTGTTGTTGTTTTCTGGTGAACGCTTGCAGGTTTCTGTAGCGGCGCTGGAGACGTTGTTTGTCTGATGAGGTGCAGGTACCTCTTTGTGATGCAGAACTTCTCAGATGTTTTCGTGATTGGCAAAGCCGGCCCGACGTTGGTGGTAAGTTCGTATAGCCGTGTAGCTGGGAGACGTCTGGGCGGGTGTCGTAACTTACGATGGATCTTTAATCTGAACAGTATCGCGCCTTCTGTGACGTGTGAGATGGGCTTATGTGCTGAAAGAGGTGTATGGGTGCCTTAAAGAGGATATAAAGATGAATGAGAGATTTTTAAAATTCTTTTAGAGAAAAAAAAAGGAAGGGAGAAAAAGTTTTAAATATACAGACATTTATTTCCCCCCCCCCTCCTTTTTTTGCCTTAAAAGTAGGTCAAACATAACTGCCTCGTCTTCGAAAAGGTCAGGATAGATACAGGAAGACATGATAGATACAGAAATACAGGACAGAACAGGGAAGCTACAGGTGATTTAGAACAGGTCTCTGGTCGGGAAGGGCAACATCCAGCAGCGATGTAGACGGAGATAGGAAAACAAACGCATGCGTCCTTTCCTTTTCCCACAGACCGTGCCAGCGAAACCTGGAGCCAGACTAGGCCCACACGTCAATGGAAGAGCCTGTGCCAAGCGATGGTACAGATTTAAACAGATGTGTTAAAAACAGTAACATAACCCCAGTGTGTTGGAGGTAGGGGGGGAAAAAGTCCCTTATATCTGATGATTTCAGACTGCAGCCCCTTGTGTCCTGGCGGGAAGTAGGGACAAATGAGGAACTGAACAACTGAAACGTGTAAGAGCGCCAGGAGAATGTTTGTGTGTGCGCGCGCGCGCCTGTGTGTGTACATGTGTCGTTTCGTTTTGCACGTTGATGACCTAAAAACAATAAACTTTGAGGATATTAAGTATTCTTCTTCTTTTTTTTTTCTTACGAGTAGATGTTTTAATACTGTATTTTCCTATAATTTCAAAGGGAAACTCTTGACAGCTGAAGCTGCGGTGAAGATTTGGCATAAATGGCGCTATATCGGATGGGAAGTGTACTGTCGACCTTTAGTGTAATCTTCATGGCGGATATAAAGAAAAATAATTTTAAACACGATCCATGACGTGGAGAATACGTTGATCCCCTAGCAGTGTTGCCCAGGAAGCAGTGTCACAACAGCCTGTTCTTTGGAAAATAAAACCGTAGTAGGGAGTTGATCAGTCATGACTTGTTCATAAAGAGAATCATGCCTATGAAAATAATCATCGGAGCACCAGTACCACAAATCTATGAGCAAGAGGAGACAGCAGATAATCATCGGAGCACCAGTACCACAAATCTATGAGCAAGAGGAGACAGCAGATAATCACCGGAGCACCAGTACCACAAGTCTATGAGCAAGAGGAGACAGCAGATAATCATCGGAGTACCAGTACCACAAGTCTATGAGCAAGAGGAGACAGCAGATAATCACCGGAGCACCAGACCACAAGTCTATGAGCAAGAGGAGACAGCAGATAATCACCGGAGCACCAGTACCACAAGTCTATGAGAAAGAGGAGACAGCAGAGGTTGCAAGAAAAATCGTTGATCTTTCTTTTATTCGCTTGAAAAAGTAATCACTTGTAAAAGGTAATTGAATCAAACGAACCAGTGTTGGAATCGCCCATGTTTCATTTCATCTTCGGTTCATGAGTTAATACAGTTTGTGGTTCACAACTGCGCATTCTACATCAGCTAAATGTCTTTAATGGCTCCAACGTAGCCTAGTAGTTAGTGCACTAATATACTGTAGTAAAGGTTGGGGCTTCGATCCCAGGCGCCATAGTTTACTCAGCTAATAGAAATAGGTTCTCCTGCAGGTGGGGAATCAGCCTGTCAGACGTGGCATTGATTATATCACCTGTATGCGGTCAGACGTGACACTGATTATATCACCTGTATGAGAACTGTATTTTCGTGCGAAGGTGATGGGTTGCAGATCTACTACAATGGCGATCTAACTTTGGAAAATAACAACCTGATATTTTTGTGCTTGAAGATAACTGTTTGTGCTTGAAGATAACTGTGTTTGAAGATAACCGTTTGTGCTTAAAGATAACCGTTTGTACTTGAAGATAACTGTTTGTGCTTGAAGATAACTGTTTGTGCTTGAAGATAACTGTTTGTGCTTGAAGATAACTGACGACTACATTACCCACAACGTCAAGGAAAACTGTAAAAACACACACACACACTCACACACACACACCACAATACTGTCAACCATCAGTTATAGCCTATATACCAGCTTCCATGGTTCGCCAACGCAGATGATCTGTGATCGAGAGTTAACCCATTCACTACCAACGGACAGAACGTCCCACTGATAGTTTGAAAAAAACACCAGGGGCATTTTAAAAAATATTACACTACATTTTAGATAATATTTTCTTTTGATTTGCATACATTAACATTGGAAATAGAAATTAATTGAATGTTATTCCACTTTTCTTATGTCTTTAGTACTGTAATTATGTTTTACAATGAGTGGGATATATTATCCCAATGGTATGGGACAAATATGTCCCACTGGTTATTCTAATGCACATGTCTGCATTTTCCCCTCTTTCATTTTAGTATGATCAGAAGACTGGTGATCTCCAACTTAAAGATGAGAGCAGTGACTATGAGTGTCAGTCAGATGACTATGAGTGTCAGTCAGATGACTATGAGTGTCAGTCAGATGACTATGAATGTCAGTCAGATGACTATGAATGTCAGTCAGATGACTATGAGTGTCAGTCAGATGACTATGAATGTCAGTCAGATGTTGTTATTTTCAGATGTTTCATTTGATGAGGACCACCATTGACATTTTTTACAACACAACCATCCGGACACATGGATTCGTTCTAAAGCACATTTTCCCATCTAAATCACATTCATCTGGTCTGAAAAAAATAAAACTATATCGTTTA
This sequence comes from Achatina immaculata, assembly GCA_009760885.1. NCBI lineage: Eukaryota > Metazoa > Mollusca > Gastropoda > Stylommatophora > Achatinidae > Lissachatina > Lissachatina immaculata. Next base: position 39,601,588 of record CM019702.1, on the reverse strand, counting down.
TGATCCTTTTCTCTTATACTAAATAATGAAGCAGAAAGTGATAAAACTTTTTAGGAAAAAATAAAATTTCTGGAAGTGAAAGAGGTGGCCAGCTACCATGAACGGTCGCCACGGTGTGCATGTGCAGGATTTTTTATTTGCCACCGATAGCAATAACTGTGACCCTACAGAGATTCGAACTCGCGTCTGCTTGATGAGGAACTTAATGCAAATTCTATTCTTTCCATATTTCTTTAAATCGTTAGGGCTGTTAGTTTTAAACCCTTCCTGGCCAGAACGGACAGCTTATTTCGGCCAGAAGATAAATATTATTGTAATGCTTTACTTGTCATTTTTCCAGGTTTCTGTGTAGAAAAGGGAGTTTTGCACATTTTTCAAAGACAGATCACAAAATAATACTTTTATTCCGGAGTATGATTGCCTTGTTTCTAGTATTGTGTCTGGAATTAGTGTTTCTGTATATATATATATATATATATCTAGACTGTGATATAGCTCTTTTCAATGTACTCGAAGCAATGGTTTCATATATTCATAGACAGGTAGGTAGAAATTAGTGGGATGTCATTATACAAGCTGTATATCAGTTCTGGGTAGAACGCTGGAGAATTAACTGTAGTTTCATGCGAATGTTATGTCGTGCAGTGCCGATCCAGCTTTGGAAAACTACAACCTGATGTATGTGTGCTGGAAAATGACTGAGCATTTATATGTCAGAAGGAGATGGCACTCAAGAAACCACTGACTGTCAGTGCATGAAGAAAGGAATAATACAGTACGCAAGAAAACAATCAGTCCTGTCATCCAGTGATCGCGCTAGAAATTTTTTGGAAACCGGCAGTTATACCTGTCCTTCACCTTGCATGAAGTACTTTCCGAAATACCGGTTTTCTCAATAGAACATTGGAGTTTTTTTTCTTTGTACTTTTTTTAAATGTAAAATTAGGCATACTTTACAAACATCAGCAGAAAGTAACTGTTTGTGTAAAGTGTTCTTATTATGTTATCTGCAGAAAGATTTAATCTTTACAAAATGTTCTCCTGCTGAACCAGCGGCTGATTCTCTTCAGTGTAAATTGGTCATCATAATTCTGCTGACCTGATTATCCTCCAACCGATTTCGTTGGTTACATTTTACCAGGTTATTTTAATAATATAAACCGGCTACGGTAATCGACGACCTTCAAAATTTTCGGTTTTTTCTCGTTTTTAATCTGTAATTTACCGGTAATTGCTGGTTACAGCGAGCACTGGCGTGTAGAAGCTTTACTGTTGCCTTATGCTTCACTGGAGGTACAGAGTGATGATGGAGGTACAGAGTGATGATGGAGGTACAGAGTGATGATGGAGGTGCATAGTGATGATGGAGGTACAGAGTGATGATGGAGGTACAGAGTGATAATAGAGGTACAGAGTGATGATGGGGGTACAGAGTGATGATGGAGGTACAGAGTGATGATGGAGGTACAGAGGGATGATGGAGGTACAGAGTGATGATGGAGGTACAGAGTGATGATGGAGGTACAGAGTGATGATGGAGGTACAGAATGATGATAGAGGTACAGAGTGATGATGGAGGTACAGAGTGATGATGATACTCTGTATTCTTAAAAAAAGAAAACAAATTTCTACTGGGCCCTTGAAGGAATGTTCATGTTGAACTGTACAATTTGTGCCTTTAAAAAGTATCTGTGTCTTTAAAGTATTAATTTATTTTTGTAGATAATTAATATATTACTATATCTTGGAAAAATTACTGAACACCAAATCACAAAGGCCAAAAGAACAAATTTTTACGTAATTATGCACAGAAAGGACATAGAAGTGAAGGAATCATGCCATCAAGATAAACGTCAATGCTATGGCAACTTAGCAGAAGCAGCAGAGAAAGCAGCACATGCAAATGACATGAAAACCATATACAAAATCACAAAGCAGATGACAGGTAACTTCAGCACAAGATGTGAGAGTGCAGTAAGGACACATAAGGGACAACTGATCAGTGGAGAAAGTGAAAAAATTGAAAGATGGAGGGAACACTTTAACACCCTACTAAACAGAACACAAGCAGCACAAACAATAGACATACCTGAAGCAAAAACGGTACAAAACATCAATACAGGACCAATAACAATAAGTGAAGTAAAGGAGGCAATAAAGAAGCTAAAATTAGACAGGGCACCAGGTGAAGATGAAGTGAATGCCGAGATGTTGAAAGCAGAAGAAACAGAAACATCAAAACAACTCTGCCGGATACTACAACAAATTTGGGATCTAGAAAAAGCTCCAGAAGAGTGGAAAACTGGCTTTATAGTAAAACTACCAAAGAAGGGTGACCTCAGAGATTGCGGGAACTGGAGAGGTATTACCCTATTGCCACTCACCAGTAAAGTATTTTGCAGAATAATCGTCAACAGAATTGTACCAGCACTTGAGAGAAAACTTCGGAAAGAGCAGGCAGGATTTAAGAGAGGAAGATCATGCATAGGCCACATATTTGTACTTAGACAAATATTAGAGCAGGCAAATGTGTAGCATAGCACAACATATGCACTGTTCATAGATTTTGAGAAAGCCTTTGACAGTGTGAACAAAGATGCATTGTGGAAAATCCTAAGATGGCATGGCGCCTCTCCCATAAGATAGTGAATGTAATCAAAGCACTATACGAGGGTTTTCATTGCAAAGTGATCTGTGGAGAACATACCTCCAGCAGCTTTAGGGTACAAACAGGAGTGAAGCAGAGATATGTACTATCGCCAACATTATTTATCTTGGCAGTAGACTGGTTAATGAGGAGGCAACATCAGACAAACGCAGAGGATTACAATAGACCCTTGACACAGTGCTGGAGGACCTTGACTTTGCGGACGACATTTGTCTACTATCAAGCAGCCACAAAGATATGCAAGATAAAATAAACAAGCTAACTCAGAATGCAAACAACATAGGACTAAAGATCAACGTAGGAAAGACAAAGTTAATGAAGCAATATGTGAACACCAGAAATGTACTCAGAGTAGATAGGAAGTTAGTGGAGGAGGTCAATGATTTTGTATACCTGGGCAGTAGAGTAGTAGAAAATGGAGACAGCACAGAGGACATCAACAGCAGACTTACTAGACCAAACCAGGCTTTTGCAATGCTGCAGAATATATGGAAATAAAAAAAACTAACCATAAATATGAAAATCAGGATATTTAAGAGTAATGTTCTAAGTGTACTACTCTATGGAAGTGAATGCTGGAAAATCACCAAAATCATAGGAAACAAGTTGAATTCTTTCCAGACTAAATGTTTACGAGGAATTAGAAAAATATTTTGGCCAAACACCGTAAGAAATAACATCTTGTTGGCAGAAATGCAGATGAAGCCACTGACAGTAATTATTGAGGAAAGACGCTGGCGATGGTTGGGACATGTGCTCCGAATGACTGACAACTCACTACCAAAAATAGCACTAAGATGGACATCACAGTGGAATAGAAGTAAGGGTAGACCAAAAGAAACATGGAGAAGAACAACAGAAAGGATGTTGAGCAATAGAAGGCTCACCTGGGCAAGAGCAGAAAAAAAAGGTAAAGGACAAGCATTTCTGGAAAAACCTTGCGGAGTCCCCATGTGCCCTGGGCACTGAAGGTTCATATATATGTATATATCTTGAATTATTCTTCTCTCCTTGCGTATTTATTCCCCAGTATCGACCTGTTAATATTCAGCCATGTAGAAATACCTAAGTTATTTGTCTTTGACGAAGTGTTACTAGTTTGTTGTTTTCTAATTAAACAAAAAGAGTTGGAAGTAAAATTTGTTTCCTTCTGTTCTCGCGTCATACTTCAAGGTGGTTACACCTAGCCTGAAAATGAAAATATGATAAATAAAACAGTGTAAACACTTAAAACAGTATAAAAACTTAACTGCAGCAAGCAAGTAATCCAAGCAGATAATCTACGCAGGTAATCCAAGCGGAAAATGGAAGAGGAAAAGACCACCTCCAAACGTTGGGAGTTCGAATCTTACCAGGGAGTGTCACCAGTCGCTGTAGCTATACTGATAATCTTGGTTTGAGATATAAATGGCCAATGCAAGTCTTTGCGTCGAGACACGTTGATATTGTTTTTGTGCACAGGACTGTAAGCGCATTAAGAGGAAAGGAATAACAATCAGAAACCTTTTTTTGATGCCTTAGGGTCCTTTTGGAACAAAACTTTATATATAAAATCTCGTGTATATATATATATATATATATATATATATATATATATATATATATATCCCGAACTGTCCAAAACATGTCGGGTTTCCGCAACGACTTTCCACAAATGCCTGTCCTTTGCTTTTGTTCCACAGTTGCCCAGGTGAGCCTTCTATTGCTCAGTATCATTTCTGTTCTTCTTCTCCACGACGGCTTTGGTCTACCTTTACTCCTGCTCGCCTATGGTGTTCATCTTAGTGCTATTTTTGGTAGTGAGTTGTCAGTCATCCAGAGCACATGTCCCGGCTATCGCCAGCGTCTTTCCTCAGTAATTGCTGTCAGCGGCTTCATATGCATTTCTGACAATAAGGTGTTATTTTTTTACTGTGTGTGCCCAAAATTTTCTTCTAATTCTTCGTAAACATTTAGTCTGGAAATAATTTTATTTACATACTGCTGGCCAGTCATGTGTACTATTTGTTAGTCCTGCAATACTGGGACATTTTCTATATCACTGATCATCATCAATTGGTAATACACGTGCAGTTTTCTTTTTGTTTTTAAAATCCATTTGAATTCACATATATTTCGATGCCTTTCATTAGTTTATGTTCGATATAATGTTTTCATTCGGAATAGTGTATATATGCTTTATGATCATCAGTATGTTTCATGAACATCAATTGCCATCTAAATAAGCTGTTTCCTTGATTTAGTGTCTGTTTACGAATTGATTGTGTTCGTCAGTGAAATTGAAACTGACATAAGTGTCTTGAAGATATAATCTTGAATTATTGAATTCATGCCTGTGTTGACTATATATTTTGTGAATTTTAGAACTGCTGTTCAGCTGAAGCAAGGATTTACATTAAGTAACAACTATGAAAAGCCACAGAAATCCTTGGGGCAGAAGATTGTTCGCATATATGATAACGATGAGCTCAGTTTTCTTTTTCTTCCACCTGCGTTTGTTCTTCCCCCTGTTCCGTTTCTGTAGAAGTCTTTTTACTGAATAGGGTTGCTAGCAAAAATCTGAACCTTCGTTAGTCACCTTTTACGATCACGCTTGGTAGGGTGCAGTGGTCCTATTCTTTGCTTCTGTCTAAATGAAAGAACTGCGCAGGATTTTTTTTTTCAGGCGAGAAGTAAAGTCAGGACACACTGTGCAATCTACGCTTGACGCCGAAAAAAAAAAGCGTTTTTATGATGGCAGTTGACATCTTTATTTCAACAGTCAAGTTCAAGCGATCTTTTATTATGACTGAGCAGTAACGCCGATTATGAATGGTGAGCCCATCATTCATGAATGTCATGACACGTAAAGTCATCACTTTTCTTTTAGCTCTCAGAACATAGTGCGTCCGTAGTGGTCTGCGTTTACTATCATTATGGGAGCTAAAGGGTGATAGATGCTTGTGTTTCTTATTTAAAACTAAAATTTGCAAACATCATGGGTGATGTAGTAAAGGCAGATAGAGGTGTATGATGGAGTTTTACAAGGCGGCAGAGAGAGTGAGTAAGTGCGAAAAAAAACGGATAGAAAGTATGAGAGTAAGATGAGAATGTATAAATAAATTTTAAAAAACTTACAATATCCAGTATTTTGGCGTGAGCTTTATTCGAGGATTACATACAGAAACATGACAAAACATATAACTAAACGAAAAACTTATCTTAGTAGCATCCTCTAAAATTAGGAAACACAAGAATGCGTGTCCCATAGACGAGGCATAGAGACCACGAAAGGAGGGATGGGGGGGGGGGGGAGTTTACCAGATGAAGTCAATCAGAAAGAAGAGGCGGAGAAAGGGAGAGAAGGTGAGCGAAGGGGGGCAAAGGCAAAAGACCCATGTAAGCCGCTAGAGAAGCAGGTTTCGGGTGGAGGGGAAGCGGAGAGATAATGAATGTAGAATAGAAGGGGCCGCTTGAGACACAAAACCTGGTGGGGCAGGGAAGCAGTGAGGTAATGTGAAACTAGTGAATAGGACAAGACCAGGAGGAGCAATAGGACCCTATAAAAGAAGAGAAAGTGGCGGTAGTGAGGGAAGTTATGAGAAAGAAACAAGAAAGTAGAGTATAAAACGCAGGAAAAAAAGTGGAAAACTAAAGAAGTTAAAGGAAGCTGAAGACATTGTTTTTTCCAGCTGAGTGGAGACAGCCAGCCTGGGACCCTCCGAGATCGTACATCAGCAGAACAAGAGCGCATCGCACTAACAAAAATGTCCTGTTTCCCCTGTGGTTGATAAGACAGAAATGTTTAGCCACAGGTGTCCAAGCCCTCTTAGAAATATCTCCTAAGGGTAAACCGGTCACCCTATATACTTCGTATCGCAACGTTTGCACATAATAGCATAAATAACAATGCCTGAAGTGCAGGTGAAGCCCTCCTGAACTGATAACGTGGACTTAGAGAAGGAGATCTGGCTAGTCTCGACAACAAACGGACAAGTGTTGCATCTACGACGTCCGCAACGTCTGGTACCATAAAAAGTGCCATTTGTCTTAAGGCGACTTCGAACTAAAAGGTCCCTGGTTTTCTTGTCACGTCTTTAGGCCAGCAATAGGGGTTCATCAGAAAGTTCACGTGTATCAAGCTCGGTCTGGAGGAAATGGAGATGGCGAAACATTATGTTCTTAACTGCCAAACTATGAGGGTGGTGCGTGAATGCCAATTTAACTCTGTTCGAGCTACAGTGCGATTAAGAGTGAGGGGTTGTTGCCGCGATATATGGCTGATGCGGTTCCAAGTACGACGAGAGAACATGTTCTTGGGAGCCGCGTTGGCGGAAGAAATGTTGTAACATTTTGTGGGCTTGGTCATTGTAATCAACATTCTCAGTGCACAACCTTCGCAACATAAGAAGCTGCGGAAAAGGAATAGAGTCCTTACTCGATCCGTGATGGGAGGAAGAGTACAAGAGATAGCTGTGAGAGTCTGTAGGTTTATAGTGGACAGAAGTAGTAAGCCCTGTAGGGTCGATAGTAACGGCAATGTCGAGAAAGTTAGTAGAAGTAGTAGAGACAAGGGAGGTGAAAGAAATGACAGGATTCAACTGCTTAACAAAACTGATGAAATTGTCAAGGTTTTCCTCTGGCATTTATGTGGCCCCAATGCCGTCATCTTTCTCCTAGCTTTCCTCACTACCACCACCTTCTCTCCTTCACTGGCATCCTGTTGCCCCTCCGGGTCTTGTCCTATTCACCATTTTCACATTGTCTCCTGCTTCCCTGCCCCACCACGTTTTGTGTCTCAGGCAGCCTACATGTGTTTATGGCCCCTTCTGTTCTTCATTCATTATTTCTCCATCCCCCCACCCGAAACTTGATTCTCTAGCGGCTTACATGTGTCTATTGCCTTTGCCCCCCCCTCCCCACCCCCACCTTTTTCTCTCCCTTTATCCGCCTCTTCTTTCCGATTGGCTTCATCTGCTATCCTTTGTGCCCCACCCCACCCCGTCGTGGTCTCTATTCTTCGACTATGAGACACGCATTCTTGTGTTTCCTAATTTTGGAGGATGCTACTAAGATAAGTTTTTCGTTTAGTTGTACGTTTGCCTTGTTTGTGTGTGTGATCATCGAAAAAGTCTCACACCGAAATAGTTGATGTTGTATGTTTTTCATTTATACATTCTCATCTTACTCTCATACTTTCTGTTCCTTTTTTCTCACTTACTCCCTCTGCCGCCTTGTAAAACTGCACCATACACCTCTATCTACCTTTATTATTTGAACCAGTTTTACTGCAGTCGCCATCCCTTTTATTTGGTTCAAGTGATGAGTGTGTGAGAGAAAAGAACAAATAAAGAATGTTTACTTTGAATATAGAAATGCACAAGAATAAAATAAATAAAATAATAGCAGGAGAGTAGATGCTAAATTTGACAGAAGAACCTGACGAAATACCCACAGAAGAACCTGACGAAATACCCACAGAAGAACCTGACGAAATACCCACAGAAGAACCTGATGAAATACCCACACATCTCAGTCAAATTAATATAAATGTAAGAGAAAATGAAAAAAACGAACAAGGAATAATTTGTATTAAGGCGTCAGGGAGCAGTTTGAATTTAAATCAACAACAGCATTACCATCACTTGTACGTAGAGATGAATAGAGGTTTTGAGAGAAAGATATAATTCAAGAAAGTGAGGCTGTACGTGAATGGATCTTACGTGAATGTGTACATATCTCAAGGTTCTGTGTCGTTTTTACAATGTCAGTTTTAGTAAGTATGGCAACTTTGTCCACAGAAATGAATCTGGTGATTATAACAATCCACGTCATTGACTCTTTACTATGAGATGATAACCGCACCCAGACACACCCATCTTGAACCCAAGAAAATTTCATATGCATAGTTATATTTTGGGTGAAGAACACGAGAAAGGTGGACAGACAGTGAAAATAAGGAGAAGTCTTTGGGAAGAAAATGTCGCAAAAGAACAACAAGCGTATGCTTGAAGAACATACATTCTACAATGTTACGATATACCGAAGTTTTGTATCCCAAACGAACAGACATTGAGAACATTACTAAATATGTCAAATGACGAAGGTTGAAATGGCTGGGCCGCATACTACTAATGGAAAGAACAAGACACCCCTCTGGATGTGCCACATGCTAATAATGGAAAGAACAAGACAACCCTATGGCTAGGCTACATACTACTAATGGAAAGAACAAGACACCCCTCTGGATGGGCCACATGCTAATAATGGAAAGAACAAGACAACCCTATGGCTAGGCTACATACTACTAACGGAAAGAGAACAAGACACCCCTATACTGCCTTGACTTGGACACCACAAGGGAACAGAAAGAGGGACATGCCAATGAGGACATGGAGACGTACAACACAGGAAGAATTAAAGAAAGCGGGAAAGACATGGTTTGAAATCTCCCGGCTTGCTCAAGACAGTGTTGCCTGGACTACTAGTCCTATATATCTGAATGTCCCGTCCAAGATTTTAAAAAATACAAGTAATTACAAGGCTTGATCAGGGCGCTTCAATATCCACGAGTATCGCTGTGAAACATCTCATTTTTTCCCCCTAATCAAATTATTCAGACAATTCAACCCAAAAAAAAAAAAATCTACCGGTTGTTTATCCCCAATCACTTTTATTGACCTGTTGCTCTCGGCTCAGTCTTGTGTGGAGTGGAGGACAAACAGAAGGCAGAGTACTCCCCGCGTAGAGGGCGGAAATTCCGGTTCGGAACATTTGTTGTCTGTGTCAGAATTTATTGGCCACCGCCCACTCACAGATGAGGCCCTAGGGGAGGGTTTAAGACCGTGGAGTCCAGCAGACAGCCGAGAAAACAAGAGACCAGTGGTGTCTACGTTCTAGGACAAACGTTGTTTATTGCTGCTTAATTTAAAATGGAAAAACAACGCAGTCAAACGCTACCACCGCAGTCAATATTTCGGCAGTGTGCTTTCTACAGGAGTAAGACAAATTGCGAAAAAGTGACGGAGAAAACAAGAAATAATAAGATAAAAGGAATATTCTAGAAATAATATTCCCAGGCGGAAATAATGGATGATTTTGCTCAAGACTTGCTTTTAAGAGCAATGCTTCTCAACTAATCTGTCAAAGTAATAGTCGTTTGAACAGATAAAAGCAAACTTTGAGTAGTAACTAGATAATAATGTAATATTTCATCTTAAAGATAATAACAACACCAAGAAAAGATGACAAGAATAAGAATAGATATCACGAGTGTCAAAATGCAATTAGCAGAGGTACTCAGCCATAAAGTACCTAACTTTCGCCGTAAACAAAAACTACATGTCTTCAGTAAATGTATCTCTACAGATAAATGCTGAAAGTACAGAACTATATGGTACACACTAGTCGGATCTAAAATTGTATCGATTGAACAAAAATATATACGTGCACTTGCCAAGTGCTGCTTTAATTTTCACCACAGAATAATATTTGTGGCGTCTTTGAGTTTAAGTAATCAGAAGAACTTCAGACAAGCATTTTTACTTGCTGTTGGGATATCCGACTGAAACACATGGAGCTAAGTTCTATCTCTTTTACAAATACTTTCATGACTTGAATTCGTCCTGAGCTTGAAATATCAGACTTCATGTATAGTGGGAGAAGAATCTATTGCCTTCAGTTCTTTGCAGGTTTTTCCTAAATGAGAATCGTGTCCTTCTGGGAAGATTTGGGGTAAAATCTATCCTGTCAAATCCATTTCGTCAAGATTCTAGTTAGTGCTACAGATTACGTGCACCTCCTTCACAGAAGGGATTTGTTCGAAGTACAATGAAAATAGTAACACATGACAAATAGTGTATAAGTATACAATTATGCACAAAGCACTACTTTATTATTTGTATTCGTTAAATAATAAAAGCTGTTCCTACTTTTTTCCTAGTTTATACAATGAAAATAATCCTTTAAAACGAAAAAGGAAACAAACAAATCAAAGCTAAATTCAGGTGCTCCACACAACACATGACTAATAGCATTTCAGCCAAAAGAGAACGTTTTCCTAGTGTTGATATTCCAAACTGTTGGAACTTTTTAATGTCAAACGAGTTTTCTTTCCCTACCTACGTGATATATGAGCAAACAACAACCTGTCTCATGGTTGATCAGAAAAAGAAGATGGACATATGTCGGTCATGTGATGAGAAAAAACAATCAGAGAATCCCCAAACAAGCTATCAAATGGAACACAACAGGCCGAAGAAAAAGAGGTTCGACCACGTGAAACTCTAAAGAGGGCATTGTTAAGAGAAGCCAATTCAATGGGCATAACATACCTTGATGAGGTTGAAAAACTCGCCGAAGACAGGACATTTTGGCGAACTACCTTGCGAGCCCTATGTGACGTTTAACCGCACGGAAAGGATGTAAGATACAAGGTGTGATATATACCGTGTTTTATAGTATTAAAAACAAAACTTCACAGTAGATCAAATATACTATAGAAAAAAAATTGAAAGCCCATTACATTACTGTGAGAGTTCCACTTTTTTTGAGAGTGCTCATTTTCTGAAAGTGCCACAGGTCTCTTGCTTGAATGCCATGGTCCCTTCAGTAACAACAGCTGTGTCTCTGACATAGCCCATTCATTGCCTGAGCTAACTTATTTCCTGGGGGCAGCATACGCTTATGATCTGATCCAACACCTCTACCCTTCAGTGGGTTGATAGATTCTTAAAGCAATACTATAATAGGTGGTCTTTGTAATGAACAAGCATGTACAAGACATTTGTAAGCTTCTCATACTGACTCTGCTATGCGATTAAAACTAGATATACCAATGCTGTAAATTTGCTGTTGGTTATTTTCTTTTTATTTAATCATTTTGCCACTGCCAATTCGACTGCAGCTCCAGTCACACTGGGCTAATTTTCCTGGTAATGTCTGTTTATTAGAAGGAGTGATGGGAAATTTTCCAGAGACGACAATGTCTAAACCTGTTGGAATTGGGTGATGTAGGGACAGCGCTACCATACAGCGTGTCTCAGCGTGTTAAGCTTTCAGGGAGTAGTGGCATTCATTTCTCTGACGTCACACGTTCGTTGTGTGGCGATGTTCACGATGGAAGTAAAAAAATGAGCGCCATGTTTGCATCAAATTTTGTTCGAATCTCGGACAGACTGCAGCAGAAAATCTCGCAAACAAGTGTTTGGCGAGCACAGTATACTGGTTGGACACAGGTAAATTTATGAGCACATGTAAATGAAGAACACACAACATGCAATATTTCGGCGATAGCCTTCTTCAGGGATCACATTCAAGAACACAACACAGACAACCATGAAAAATTGAAGAAAAACTTAGCTTTTTTTGTATTCTCCTTGTACGAAAAAAGGGAACGAATGACATAATGCGTGATTCAAGACCGGTCAAGCATCAGTTGCTGAGAGACGTTATTTCATTATCTTACGTCTATCCTTTGTTACGTGTCGCTTACTACCCAGCTTACATGTTCGCCACACATGAGTGCAAGTGGGAAGTAAAACATAGGGAAATAAAACAGAGGAAAGTAAAACAGAGGAAAGTAAAACAGAAGAAAGTAAAACAGAGGGAAATAAAACAGAGGGAAAGTAAAAGAGAGAGAAGTAAAACAGGGGAAAGTAAAACAGAGGGAAAGTAAAACAGAGGAAAGTAAAACATAGGGAAAGTAAAACAGAGGAAAGTAAAACAGAGGGAAAGTAAAACAGAGGGAAAGTAAAACAGAGGGAAAGTAAAACAGAGGGAAAGTAAAACAGAGGGAAAGTAAAACAGAGGGAAGTAAAACAGAGGGAAGTAAAACAGAGGGAAGTAAAACAAAGGGAAAGTTGCATTCTGTCTGGAAGAAAGCTCTTCTCAAATAGTTGCTCGGGCTTCAGTATTATCCGTAAGGGATCTGAATGGAGAAAAATTAGTTACCTTCCAAGCAGCCGTTGCCCTGTTCACCTACCTCTTGACGCATTTTATAGAAGTGAAGGTAGAGTAAAGTCAGATCGCTTCTATTTCGGTGGCTAACGTGTCAGTTCGAAACTCGTAGCTAACCTGGATCATCAGAGGCTGTTTCACATTCTGCCACTTGATGGAATCGCTGGAAGAGGCATTGATAGCATCAGATGGAGGGTGCGGGTCAGAAATAAAGAATGGAGCATTCTTAGAAAACAACACATTCCAGAAGAGCCGAAAACATTACTTGGCGCAACAGATCTCAGTAAATGTACTTTATATAATTTTCCAGTGTTATAATCATGGAATGTCCTTTCTGAAAAAATGTTTAACCTATCAAGGTCATAAGATGCCCATCAACTTAAGACCTCTTTCGAGGAATGGCAAAAAATACCTTGAACTATTCAGGTCTGTTAATAAAAATTCTCGCCCGGAATTCTATGACTTTTTAAAAATAGAAAGAAAAAATAGCCATTGGCAAGCTACAGACGTCTAACACTTTATTGAATACACAAAAAAAGAACAAACAAATGAAGATAAATAGAGAACAAAAGTGGACAAATCAAGAGATAAAAAATATTAACAATGAAGGAACATTCTATTTTGTTTGGAACGGTATCAACCATTACTTTACGAAAACGCTGAATACATTTCGACTCAGAGAGCATTGAATACAAGACAACACAAGAAATACTGAATACAGGACAACACAAGAAATACTGAACACAGGACAATACAGAAAATATTGAATACATAACAAAACATAAAACACTGAACACAGACAACACAGAGAACACTGAATATAGTTCAGTGCAGAGAACATTGGATAGATGACAACACAGTGAATATTTAACACGGGACAACAGAGAATACCGAATAAAGGACAACAGAAAACGTTGAATACACATAAACAGAGAAGGTGGAATACAGAAAAAAAATTAAATATAGGACAACACAGAGAATACTAGATAAATTACAACACAAATAACACTTAGTACAGAGGAATACAGAAAATACTGAATACAGGACAATGCAGAGACTACTGAATACTGGACAACAACAAAAAACTGAACACAGGATGCCAACGCTGAATACAGGACAACACAGAGAATACTGAATACAGAACAAAAAAAGGAGAACACTGAATATAGGACAACACAGAGAAACACTAAATATAGGACAACACAGAGAAACATTGAATATAGGACAACACAGAGAACACTGAACACAAGAAAACTGTGGCGGATTTTAAAAAAAATATACCAGACTTACAGAAACTAAGAGCACAAAAATATTTATTTGTGTTCAAGTGCATGCTTTTGTTTGTATGTGCTAATCCTGACTTAAGGAAAGTTTATATATATAATAATGAAAATAATAATAATCTTTGAAAAGCAATAATAGCTTCAAACAGCTAAGAAAAAACAAACAGAACAGTTAGGTGATCTGACAAAAATGCCCAGTAATTGAGGAAATGCTTGGGAAAGGAAAGGTCACAAGAAAGACAGACAAAAACATTAACTGACAACATCTCCAAGAGAGAGAGAGAGAGAGAGAGAGAGAGAGAGAGAGAGAGAAGAAGAAGAAGGAAAGTGAGAGAGGGAGTGGTGAATAGTACAAGATAGATAAGCCTTAATAAGTTAAAGACAGAGATTGATTGATTGATTGACTGATCTTTATTTCAAAAGGGTTAAGAATTGGGTACGCAGGCCCGTCTGACATTCTGCCCTTTATCATACATCTTTCACTCTATTCCAAACATTCTACAAATATGCTGTTCATATAACAAACATAACTAACACTGAAGCTGAGAGACATCAAATAAAATATAACATTTACGTTTCGCTCTTAAACATTCACTCAGTACAGAAGTAACTACATACATTATATATGACTATCTACTAAACAAAATTTTGGGGACTATTCAGAAAACAATTAATTGTATTCGGTGTCTGTAAGAGCAGCTTAAGATAACTTTTAAGTTTTATCATTCATGGAGGCATGTAGTCGACATCAAACAGATATTGAGAAAGCTTGTAGTTGTAGGAAGGAGTATAATTTATATTTTTTATATAGGATGGGAGGGTATTCCAAAGATGAGCAGCAGAATAACTAAAGCTTTTCTTGTAAAGATCAAGTCTAGGTTTTGGAAGACATATGTTGTTCAAGCGTTGGCTGCACTTTGGGCTAAATTTAAACAGGTTCCATAGATAAGACGGGGCATGCCGTGAAAGAATTTGATGTACTAACTTGGCTTTGTTGAAGAGGAACCTGTTCTTAAGAGGTAGTATTTTGATACGTTTGTGATGATTAGTTGTTTGTGCTTGATCTTTGTCACTAATAAGCTTTACTGCTCGCTTTTGGAGAGAGCAAAGCCTCTTTGTATTTGACACTGAGCAACCATCCCAAACTGAGAGAGAGAGAGAGGCAGAGACAGGGACACAGAGAGACACAGAGAGACAGAGACAGAGAGAGAGAGAGAACTTTATTTTTAAAATGTGAAGAATATAGCGCCTTAGTTTGTCTGACATTCTTGCTCTTTATTACAAATGTCACGGTAATCGATGCTGATTTAACAAATGTCACGATAATAAATGCTAATTTAACAAACTTCACGTTAATAAATGTTAACTTAACAAACGTCATGTTTGTGTGTGATGATCCTGATGCAAACGTCAAGTTATCAAACGTAATTTTAACAAATGTTAACAAATGTCACTTTATCAAACTTCCACAGCTGACGGCAGCGTCTACAAGATGGCCAGATTTGTTGTCTTTTTAGTTAAGTTTAATTCTATTACTTTCTCCAGAGATTGCAATCCAATTTCCAAGTCTTTTCATTGGACGTCCTCTGCTTCATTTTCATTTTTGTTTTTGTTTAAATAGCGGACCTAAGTTGTTTAATGAGATCAGTATTCAGAAAACTGAAATTGATGAGAAAATTAGCGTTGTTTCGACTCAGAAATTTCTGTTAAATGTAAATAATTCTAATAGAATGTTGTAAATAAAATAAATGGTAGCATTAATAAGTTAAAGCGTATTTGACTGCCTTCGCGAGCAGATCAAATGTTGGCCACAAACGTTATTAATGAGAGTGAAAATCTCCGAATGGGTCATTAAAGAACTTCAGAAATACTTTCATTATCGTAGATGTGTTCCACGTGGTGATTGACAGGCAATTTTGCTCACCCTGACCTTAAAAGGCTGAGTGCAGTTTCTGACGTTCATTCCTCTCCCCTCATTCCCTCCACTTTTCCAGTTCGCATAATTCTATTCATCTGTAAAGTTCTGTATAACATCTTCAAACGTTCCAAATTTAGCGGAAGACTTCTGGCTCGTGAAGAGTAAAGGAATTAACCTTTCCATAAAAAGTGCACGAGCAAACGATAAAATGGTGCGCGGGCAAGGCATAAAAACGGTGTTCCAACATACCATAAAATGGTGTGCCAGTGAAAGATAAAATAGCTGCAAGAGAAGGAAAGTTACCATTCTGATAAGGCCCAAGCAGATAGGAAAACAAGTGTGATTTTCTTTAAAATGTTAAACTGGTCTTCCGTAATATCTAACAGATAACGGAAAAACACGGGCAAGTTTATTTACTTGTTTGTTTTGTGTGTCCTGTCTCCCTGCGGTGGCTACAATAAATCTGAAAACTCTAAGAAAGCATGAACCTGTTTCTCAAAATAAACGTTTGATACGTTTAAATTGGTCGCTCAAAATAAACTTTCGAAACATCTTAGAAAAGTCGCCAATCTTCCGTGAAACGAAGGATCTAGAATCTGCGACATCTGCAAATTCTCTCACACAAAATAAAATCTTTGGTCATGAAAGGCCAGGTTGTGTTAATAGAAGAGTCTATGCTATCATAGTGGCAAGAAATCTAAAGCTGATCTATGCTATCATATTCGCAAGAAATCTAAAGGTGGCCTATGCAATAATAGTGACAAGAAATATAAAGCTGGTGGACTACATCATCTAGCTGTCCTTCTAGAAGGGTAATGAGTTTGTACATCCGGACCGAGAGCTAGTGTTCTATAGACTATAATCCTCCTTCTTCCAATGCTCCTTGTAGCAGACTACTGAGTCTGCACATCCAGATCAATAGCTAGTGTTCTATAGTGTCCTTCATCCAGTCCTCCTTGTTGCAGTCTATTTAATTTATACATTTGGAACAAAAGCTCGTTTTCGATTTTTAAAAAAAGTCATAGCAGAACATTCTAACTCAGTATATTTCTACTAAGATGTCATGTTTATTTCATTTTTTGTGTTTAAAAAAAATATTCACAAATTTGAATCCAGAGGAATATACAAGTATTCCAGTTCTGTTATACGTATATTTTTCTCCTCCGTCCTCTCTCTCTCTCTCTCTTTCTCCTCTCTCTCTCTGTTCGAAATAAATAAATAAATAAAAATTAATAATTGGGGATGTCTACATAATTTTATTACAGGAAAATATCATAACATAAAGAATACCTGTCTGCACGTTGACAGATATCAGACGGCCAGAAACTGAGCTCTATGCGCTGAAAAAAAAGTTCACCTGTAAGAATCAAGACAAAACTTCTACAAAAAACTGCAATCTTATGTACAACCGTATGCCCGCAGCACGCTTTACCTTTAAAATAAACTAAACATTGTGAATCAAGATTTCAAAGTTTTCATTTATTTACAACAGTATTAATCGTTCAACAGAAGCCACAGTTTCCAGTTTATGGAATGTGCAGGATATTTCTGGAATGAAAAAAAAGAGACAACTGTCCATTGAATTTTTAAAATAACATAAAGAACAAGGTAAACCTTTATTTCCATTATATGAAACTTGTCAGTGGAATTCGATAACATTCTTTACAGCAAGATATGACTATCTATCTATCTATCTATCTATCTATCTATCTATCTATCTATCTATCTATCTATCTATCTATCTATCTATCTATCTATCTATCTATCTATCTATCTATCTATCTATCTATCTATCTGTCTATCTGCCAGCCTGCCTGCCTGTCTGTCTATCTGTCTGTCTGTCTGTCTGTCTGTCTACTAGGGTTAATTGATACGTTCTCGGCCTAAGGTACAAATACTTGAAACACACAGTTGATATTAGGTGCATTTGTATATCAGGTTAATGTAAGATTAAACATCAAGTTTCAACCAATTTTTTTACAGGCTACTGAAGTGGTAAGGGATGGCAGAAACTGAGAAAATTGATAAAATTTCTCATCGAACAGTCATGCGCTACCTCTGCATCAAGGGTTTATCATCGAAGGAGATCCATGATTATATGGTAGAGACTCTAGGAGAGAGTGCCCCTTCTTACAGCACAGTGAAGAAATGGGCAGCTCAGTTCAAACATGGAAGGGAGAATCTGGAAGGTGATCCCCGGCGAGGAAGACAAAGAACGGTAACCACCGATGAAACAACCAGCAGAATCCATGACATGATAAAGGAGAATCGACGACTAACTGAGCGGTACATTGCTACTGAGTTGGGCATCTCACTGGAACGTGTTCATGCCATTATTCACAATGATCTTCAAATGACAAAGGTTTCTGCTCGATGGGTCCCGAAACTTCTTGGAGCTGATCACAAACGACAGCGTCTCAACATGTCAAGAGACAATCTTGGTCATTTTTCTGCAGATCCTGAAAGGTTTCTTAAGTAATTTGTGACTATGGATGAGACTTGAGTTCATCACTTTCAACAAGAAACCAAAGAACAGTCAAAGCAGTAGAAACATCATGGATCCCCACCTCCAAAGAAAGTAAAAGTGGTTCTGTCTGTATACAAAGTGATAGCTCCATCTTTTGGTATTTAGAAGGTGTGGTATTGGTAGACTATCTTCAAAAGGGCAGAACGGTCACCAGGGTCTATTATGCTAATCTTGTGAAGCAACTGCGGGTCAAATTGAAGGAAAAGCGTTGAGGGAAATTGACTAGAGGAGTTATCTTTCAGCAAGAAAATGCTCCAGTTCACAAATCGGCGGTGGAAATGGCTGCCATTCAGAAATGTGGGTTCCAGCTTCTTGAACATCCTCCTTATTCCCCAGATGTGGCTCCTTCAGACTATTACCTGTTTACCAAACTAAAAAAGGAGCTCAGCGGTCGCAAATTTACTTCAGGTGATGATGTCATTCATGATGTAGACCACTTTCTACTGGCACAAGATGCTTACTTTTACAAAGATCCGTATGCTCCAGGATCGCTGGACTAAGTACATAAACTTCCAAAGGGACTATGTTGAGAAATAACCCAAAAAGATTGTCCACGAATAATCCGTTGTACCTTATGCCGAGAACTTATCAACCACCCCTCGTATCTATCTATCTATCTATCTATCTATCTATCTATCTATCTATCTATCTATCTATCTGTCTATCTGTCTGTCTGTCTGTCTGTCTGTCTGTCTGTCTGTCTGTCTGTCTGTGATGATAGTGATATGGGGATCACATGATAGTGTGATGAGAATTAAATGATAGTGATATATGGATCACATGATAGTGTGATGAGAATTAAATGATAGTGATATGGGGATCACATGATAGTGTTATGAGAATTAAATGATAGTGGTATGGGGATGAAATGAAAGGGTGATTAGAATTAAATGATACTGATATAGGAATTACATGATAGGGTGATGAGAATTAAATGATAGTGATATGGGGATCACATGATAGGGTGATGAGAATTAAATGATAGTGATATGGGGATCACATGATAAGGTGATGAGAATTAAATGATACTAATATGGGAATTACATGATAGGGTGATGAAAATTAAGTGATAGTGATATGGGGATTACATGATAGGGTGATGAAAATTAAGTGATAGTGATATGGGGATCAAATGATAGGGTGATGAGAATTAAATGATAGTGATATGAGGATCAAATGAAAGGGTGATAAGAATTAAATGATAGTGATATGGCGATCAAAGGAAAGGGTGATAAGAATTAAATGATACTAATATAGGGATCAAATGATATGGTGATGAGAATTAAATGGTAGTAACATGGGGATCAAATGATAGGGTAATGAGAATGAGAATCAAATTATAGAGATATGGGAATCAAATGATAGGGTGATGAGAATCAAATGAAAGAAATATGGGAGTCAAATGATAGCGCGATGAGAATCAAATGTTAGAGATATGGGAATCACATGATAGGGTGATGATAATCAAGTGATAGGATCACGGAAATCAAATGATAGGTATATGGAAATCAAGAGAAATGGACATGGGAAACAAATGATAGAGGTATGGAACTCCGTTTTTTTCTGACCGCACAAAAACTGAGCCGAAGAGCTAGCTTGTGTATTTATCGTTTGTTGTTGTTTTTTTTTTTTAATGCAAATATGTCCAAATCTATGATGATCTTTCGCTTGTCCTGTTCCTAGCTGTTTATATATAAAGTAACAACAGAACTACTGATATTTTCTGAAGACATAGAAATAATGATGATGGTTTTGTTAGTCTAGTGACTGGAGAGAAAAATTAATGCAGTAGAAATGTGGTTCTGGAGAATGAAAAGAACAAATGTGCACGTTTTACGACAGCTTCAATGTGCAATGTGAACTTCTCAAAGAAATAAAGATTGAAGAAAACCAAAATACGTTGGTCATATCAAAAGACATAACAATATACTGAAAACCATGCTAGAAGGAAAGATGGAAGGAAAAAAAGAGCAAGAGGAAGACAGAGATGTAGATGGAAAGATAACATACAGGAATGGACGGGACACAGCCTGGCTGAGGGCATCATCAAGGGGAGGGAGGGAGGGAACCGGGGATGCATTACTGCCAGCCTTCGTTCTGGAGAAGACACATGATGATGATGATGATGATGATGATGATTCGGAACAAAATGAGCAGTCCACTGAGGAAATGCAATGGTTAAAATAAAATGTTAAAAGTTAAGTACCTCATGATAAGCTACTGAGAAACCTCGCATAACTGTAAGAAGACAAACCTCATATAACTGTAATAAGACAAATCTCGTGTAATTGTAACAGGACAAACATCGTATAACTGTAATAAGATAAATCTCGTATAACTGTAATAAAATAAACCTCGTAAGACAAATTTCGTATAAACATAAGGGGAAAAAAAAACCTCGTATAGCTCTAAGACAAATCTTGTATAACCAAAAACCGCTAAAGACAAACCTCAAACCTCTATTAACGCAAACGTTAAGTTACCTATTTCTGGAAAAGTTTTATACTGGACATTTGGAACCCGTCACTGGAAGTAAACATAAAACATTTTTCGTTTCTGCTGTTTATGTACAGGAAAGTTTTATTGTGTTTCAACTGTATTCGGCAGACACTATAGAGTTCTTCCCCTTGCCCTGGTCTCGTGAAACGCTAACCGATTCTACTTGCACCTCGTAACATTTGAGCGCATTAAAAACATAGATAAGTAAATGCCACTGAAACAAAGATTTTATAGAGTTGTCTTGATTCTAAATTTGGCGTGGATTTATTTCCAATAATATAAATATCAGTGGAAGAATTCTGTAAATTGGCTTCGTTGTCATTTAAAAAATTTGCTTCCTCAGGCCAGGGCGTGCTTTGCTTAAAGCAAGATTCTATTGGTTGATTGTGATTACGGTTTTGCAAAGAAAGAAACTACGACTGATGGATTTTCTTCTCCTCCGTTTTATTTTGTTTACGTGGAAACTATTTTGAGCATTATAACGTAATGCGTTTCAAATTTGTACACCCTAGACTGTTACAAGAATTAAAGAAAAAGGTTTTTAAAAAGTGCATTTCTTGGGAGAAAATATTTTAATAAAATAGCATTTTCAGCATCTCCAACGTATGTGACTTCATTGCAGAAAACTCTTAAATTGTTGCATAATCGTGCAAAGAATTGTCATGTTTTCAAATAATTTTATACAGAATGCTGGTTTGCAGAAATCATTGGCGACAATGGCTATTATTTCTTTATATTATTGTACAGAATGGTGATGTTTTCAGACATTATTGCTAACAATGGTTATGTTTCAAATATTATTGCTAACAGTGGTTATGTTTCAAATATTATTGCTAACAGTGGTTATGTTTCAAATATTATTGCTAACAGTGGTTATGTTTCAAATATTAATGCTAACAGTGGTTATGTTTCAAATATTATTGCTAACAGTGGTTATGTTTCAAATATTAATGCTAACAGTGGTTATGTTTTCTGATGCCAATGCACAGAATAGTTACATTTTCATATTTCTTGACATATTCTGTGTAGTGTACCCTGATCAACTTTTGCTGCCAAATGATGTTAGAGTTCGTATTGTTGCAAGATTTGACTTCAAACGAACCATTTTTTAAAAAATATCACTTCTCTTCTTATGTACTATCTCCCCTTTCTTTCATCTCTTTCTTATCATTTTTTTTTTCATTTCGAACCCGTGTTTCATTCAAAAGACATAACAATATACTGAAAACCATGCTAGAAGGAAAGATGGAAGGAAAAAAAGAGCAAGAGGAAGACAGAGATGTAGATGGAAAGATAACATACAGGAATGGACGGGACACAGCCTGGCTGAGGGCATCATCAAGGGGAGGGAGGGAGGGAACCGGGGATGCATTACTGCCAGCCTTCGTTCTGGAGAAGACACATGATGATGATGATGATGATGATGATGATTCGGAACAAAATGAGCAGTCCACTGAGGAAATGCAATGGTTAAAATAAAATGTTAAAAGTTAAGTACCTCATGATAAGCTACTGAGAAACCTCGCATAACTGTAAGAAGACAAACCTCATATAACTGTAATAAGACAAATCTCGTGTAATTGTAACAGGACAAACATCGTATAACTGTAATAAGATAAATCTCGTATAACTGTAATAAAATAAACCTCGTAAGACAAATTTCGTATAAACATAAGGGGAAAAAAAAACCTCGTATAGCTCTAAGACAAATCTTGTATAACCAAAAACCGCTAAAGACAAACCTCAAACCTCTATTAACGCAAACGTTAAGTTACCTATTTCTGGAAAAGTTTTATACTGGACATTTGGAACCCGTCACTGGAAGTAAACATAAAACATTTTTCGTTTCTGCTGTTTATGTACAGGAAAGTTTTATTGTGTTTCAACTGTATTCGGCAGACACTATAGAGTTCTTCCCCTTGCCCTGGTCTCGTGAAACGCTAACCGATTCTACTTGCACCTCGTAACATTTGAGCGCATTAAAAACATAGATAAGTAAATGCCACTGAAACAAAGATTTTATAGAGTTGTCTTGATTCTAAATTTGGCGTGGATTTATTTCCAATAATATAAATATCAGTGGAAGAATTCTGTAAATTGGCTTCGTTGTCATTTAAAAAATTTGCTTCCTCAGGCCAGGGCGTGCTTTGCTTAAAGCAAGATTCTATTGGTTGATTGTGATTACGGTTTTGCAAAGAAAGAAACTACGACTGATGGATTTTCTTCTCCTCCGTTTTATTTTGTTTACGTGGAAACTATTTTGAGCATTATAACGTAATGCGTTTCAAATTTGTACACCCTAGACTGTTACAAGAATTAAAGAAAAAGGTTTTTAAAAAGTGCATTTCTTGGGAGAAAATATTTTAATAAAATAGCATTTTCAGCATCTCCAACGTATGTGACTTCATTGCAGAAAACTCTTAAATTGTTGCATAATCGTGCAAAGAATTGTCATGTTTTCAAATAATTTTATACAGAATGCTGGTTTGCAGAAATCATTGGCGACAATGGCTATTATTTCTTTATATTATTGTACAGAATGGTGATGTTTTCAGACATTATTGCTAACAATGGTTATGTTTCAAATATTATTGCTAACAGTGGTTATGTTTCAAATATTATTGCTAACAGTGGTTATGTTTCAAATATTATTGCTAACAGTGGTTATGTTTCAAATATTAATGCTAACAGTGGTTATGTTTCAAATATTATTGCTAACAGTGGTTATGTTTCAAATATTAATGCTAACAGTGGTTATGTTTTCTGATGCCAATGCACAGAATAGTTACATTTTCATATTTCTTGACATATTCTGTGTAGTGTACCCTGATCAACTTTTGCTGCCAAATGATGTTAGAGTTCGTATTGTTGCAAGATTTGACTTCAAACGAACCATTTTTTAAAAAATATCACTTCTCTTCTTATGTACTATCTCCCCTTTCTTTCATCTCTTTCTTATCATTTTTTTTTTTCATTTCGAACCCGTGTTTCATTGTACTTCTTTTTTTTTTTTCTAGCAAATACCTCATCTCTTACTGTCTTCAAATCTTACCTCATCTCTTACTGTCTTCAAATCTTACCTCATCTCTTACTGTCTTCAAATCTTACCTCATCTCTTACTGTCTTCAAATCTTACCTCATCTCTTACTGTCTTCAGATCTTACCTCATCTCTTACTGTCTTCAAATCTTACCTCATCTCTTACTGTCTTCAAATCTTACCTCATCTCTTACTGTCTTCAAATCTTACCTCATCTCTTACTGTCTTCAGATCTTACCTCATCTCTTACTGTCTTCAAATCTTACCTCATCTCTTACTGTCTTCAAATCTTACCTCATCTCTTACTGTCTTCAGATCTTACCTCATCTCTTACTGTCTTCAAATCTTACCTCATCTCTTACTGTCTTCAAATCTTACCTCATCTCTTACTGTCTTCAGATCTTACCTCATCTCTTACTGTCTTCAAATCATACCTCATCTCTTACTGTCTTCAAATCTTACCTCATCTCTTACTGTCTTCAGATCTTACCTCATCTCTTACTGTCTTCAAATCTTACCTCATCTCTTACTGTCTTCAGATCTTACCTCATCTCTTACTGTCTTCAAATCTTACCTCATCTCTTACTGTCTTCAAATCTTACCTCATCTCTTACTGTCTTCAAATCTTACCTCATCTCTTACTGTCTTCAGATCTTACCTCATCTCTTACTGTCTTCAAATCTTACCTCATCTCTTACTGTCTTCAAATCTTACCTCATCTCTTACTGTCTTCAGATCTTACCTCATCTCTTACTGTCTTCAAATCTTACCTCATCTCTTACTGTCTTCAAATCTTACCTCATCTCTTACTGTCTTCAGATCTTACCTCATCTCTTACTGTCTTCAAATCATACCTCATCTCTTACTGTCTTCAAATCTTACCTCATCTCTTACTGTCTTCAGATCTTACCTCATCTCTTACTGTCTTCAAATCTTACCTCATCTCTTACTGTCTTCAGATCTTACCTCATCTCTTACTGTCTTCAGATCTTACCTCATCTCTTACTGTCTTCAGATCTTACCTCATCTCTTACTGTCTTCAAATCATACCTCATCTCTTACTGTCTTCAAATCATACCTCATCTCTTACTGTCTTCAAATCTTACCTCATCTCTTACTGTCTTCAAATCTTACCTCATCTCTTACTGTCTTCAAATCATACCTCATCTCTTACTGTCTTCAAATCTTACCTCATCTCTTACTGTCTTCAAATCTTACCTCATCTCTTACTGTCTTCAAATCTTACCTCATCTCTTACTGTCTTCAGATCTTACCTCATCTCTTACTGTCTTCAGATCTTACCTCATCTCTTACTGTCTTCAAATCTTACCTCATCTCTTACTGTCTTCAGATCTTACCTCATCTCTTACTGTCTTCAGATCTTACCTCATCTCTTACTGTCTTCAGATCTTACCTCATCTCTTACTGTCTTCAGATCTTACCTCATCTCTTACTGTCTTCAGATCTTACCTCATCTCTTACTGTCTTCAAATCTTACCGCATCTCTTACTGTCTTCAAATCTTACCTCATCTCTTACAGTCTTCAAATCTTACCTCATCTCTTACTGTCTTCAAATCTTACCTCATCTCTTACTGTCTTCAAATCTTACCTCATCTTACTGTCTTCAAATCATACCTCATCTCTTACTGTCTTCAAATCTTACCTCATCTCTTACTGTCTTCAAATCTTACCGCATCTCTTACTGTCTTCAAATCTTACCTCATCTCTTACAGTCTTCAAATCTTACCTCATCTCTTACTGTCTTCAAATCTTACCTCATCTCTTACTGTCTTCAAATCTTACCTCATCTCTTACTGTCTTCAAATCTTACCTCATCTCTTACTGTCTTCAAATCTTACCTCATCTCTTACTGTCTTCAAATCTTACCTCATCTCTTACTGTCTTCAAATCTTACCTCATCTCTTACTGTCTTCAAATCTTACCTCATCTCTTACTGTCTTCAAATCTTACCTCATCTCTTACTGTCTTCAAATCTTACCTCATCTCTTACTGTCTTCAAATCTTACCTCATCTCTTACTGTCTTCAAATCATACCTCATCTCTTACTGTCTTCAAATCTTACCTCATCTCTTACAGTCCTCAAATCTTTCTTCAAATCTTACCTCATCTCTTACAGTCTTCAAATCTTACCTCATCTCTTACTGTCTTCAAATCATACCTCATCTCTTACTGTCTTCAAATCTTACCTCATCTCTTACTGTCTTCAAATCATACCTCATCTCTTACTGTCTTCAAATCTTACCTCATCTCTTACTGTCTTCAAATCATACCTCATCTCTTACAGTCCTCAAATCTTACCTCATCTCTTACAGTCCTCAAATCTTACCTCATCTCTTACAGTCCTCAAATCTTACCTCATCTCTTACAGTCCTCGAATCTTACCTCATCTCTTACAGTCCTCGAATCTTACCTCATCTCTTACAGTCCTCAAATCTTACCTCATCTCTTACAGTCCTCAAATCTTACCTCATCTCTTACAGTCCTCAAATCTTACCTCATCTCTTACAGTCTTCAAATCTTACCTCATCTCTTACTGTCCTCAAATCTTACCTCATCTCTTACAGTCTTCAAATCTTACTCCACCTCTTACAGTCCTCAAATCTTACTCCACCTCTTACAGTCCTCAAATCTTTCTTCCTATACTCATTCCCCCCATGAAGTTTCTTATAATGAGCTCTTTTCTTCCTGTGTGTGATATCTTTTACCTCTCGTTTGTCCTCTCTCTCTCTCGCTTTCTAGTGGCAAGCGATGAGAAACTGTGTCCACACAATTTTCAAGTGTCTGTGTGTTCAGAAATACAATGAGGCAAAAGAGAAGGCTCTCTTGTAGAAGTTGCTGTTTGATTCCGGTTTCTGGCTTCCTGTAGTGTAAAAAATAGTAACCCAACACTTATGTAGGGGAACGAAGCTCCAGTCAGTGACTCGTTGACGATATGGTAGTCTCGGTGTTGGCGAGCCGTAGCCGATCACGACCTTGATCTAGTCTGGCTACCAGGGCAGGGATCATCATAGACGGCGATGGAAGCACTGCACTCTCCTCCTAATTTTAACTCCACTCAAGGACATTTTAAAAAAACAATATTGTCCCTATAACCCACTGCCAACCCAACATGATGCTGTGACTCAACATGATGCTGTGACCCAACATGATGCTGTGACTCAACATGTTCACCACATCGTATGCAAAGAACATTAGCTAGCAGTTGCAGGGATATAGAAGACAAGCAGAAGAAGAAGTGCAAAATAAGGCTGAAGAAAGTAGTTGCATTTATGTCTGCGCATGAAGAGGAAAACTGTCTGTGCATGAAGAGGAGAATTGTCTGTGCATAAAGAGGAAAACTGTCTGTGCATGAAGAGGAAAATTGTCTGTGCATAAAGAGGAAAACTGTCTGTGCATGAAGAGGAGAATTGTCTGTGCATGAAGAGGAAAACTGTCTGTGCATGAAGAGGAGAATTGTCTGTGCATGAAGAGGAAAACTGTCTGTGCATGAAGAGGAGAATTGTCTGTGCATGAAGAGGAAAACTGTCTGTGCATGAAGAAAAAAACTGTCTGTGCATGAAGAGGAAAACTGTCTGTGCATGAAGAGGAAAACTGTCTGTGCATGAAGAGGAAAACTGTCTGTGCATGAAGAGGAGAATTGTCTGTGCATAAAGAGGAAAACTGTCTGTGCATGAAGAGGAGAATTGTCTGTGCATAAAGAGGAAAACTGTCTGTGCATGAAGAGGAGAATTGTCTGTGCATAAAGAGGAAAACTGTTTGTGCATGAAGAGGAGAACTGTCTGTGCATAAAGAGGAAAACTGTCTGTGCATGAAGAGGAAAATTGTCTGTGCATAAAGAGGAAAACTGTCTGTGCATGAAGAAAAAAACTGTCTGTGCATGAAGAGGAGAATTGTTTGTGCATGAAGAGGAAAACTGTCTGTGCATGAAGAGGAGAATTGTCTGTGCATGAAGAGGAAAACTGTCTGCGCATGAAGAGGAAAACTGTCTGTGCATGAAGAGGAGAATTGTCTGTGCATAAAGAGGAAAACTGTCTGTGCATGAAGAGGAAAATTGTCTGTGCATAAAGAGGAAAACTGTCTGTGCATGAAGAGGAGAATTGTCTGTGCATGAAGAGGAAAACTGTCTGTGCATGAAGAGGAGAATTGTCTGTGCATGAAGAGGAAAACTGTCTGTGCATGAAGAGGAGAATTGTCTGTGCATGAAGAGGAAAACTGTCTGTGCATGAAGAAAAAAACTGTCTGTGCATGAAGAGGAAAACTGTCTGTGCATGAAGAGGAAAACTGTCTGTGCATGAAGAGGAAAACTGTCTGTGCATGAAGAGGAGAATTGTCTGTGCATAAAGAGGAAAACTGTCTGTGCATGAAGAGGAGAATTGTCTGTGCATAAAGAGGAAAACTGTCTGTGCATGAAGAGGAGAATTGTCTGTGCATAAAGAGGAAAACTGTTTGTGCATGAAGAGGAGAACTGTCTGTGCATAAAGAGGAAAACTGTCTGTGCATGAAGAGGAAAATTGTCTGTGCATAAAGAGGAAAACTGTCTGTGCATGAAGAAAAAAACTGTCTGTGCATGAAGAGGAGAATTGTTTGTGCATGAAGAGGAAAACTGTCTGTGCATGAAGAGGAGAATTGTCTGTGCATGAAGAGGAAAACTGTCTGTGCATGAAGAAAAAAAACTGTCTGTGCATGAAGAGGAAAACTGTCTGTGCATAAAGAGGAAAACTGTCTGTGCATGAAGAGGAGAATTGTCTGTGCATGAAGAGGAAAACTGTCTGTGCATGAAGAGGAGAATTGTCTGTGCATGAAGACGAAAACTGTCTGTGCATGAAGAGGAGAATTGTCTGTGCATGAAGAGGAGAATTGTCTGTGCATGAAGAGGAAAACAGTCTGTTCATGAAGAGGAAAATTGTCTGTGCATGAAGAGGAAAACTGTCTGTGCATGAAGAGGAAAATTGTCTGTGCATGAAGAGGAAAACAGTCTGTTCATGAAGAGGAAAATTGTCTGTGCATGAAGAGGAAAACTGTCTGTGCATGAAGAAAAAAACTGCATGAAGAAAAAAACTGCATGAAGAGGAAAACTGTCTGTGCATGAAGAAAAAAACTGCATGAAGAAAAAAACTGCATGAAGAGGAAAACTGTCTTCCACATAGAAAAAAAAATATCTCTCATAAATAAAGAGTAAAAAAAAAAAACGTGTAGTTAAGCATTGTGTCTCACTTTCATGGGATTACAGTGTAAATCCAACTTAATTTCAAGATTGTACGTGGGGCATGTATTTGATTTCTTTAAGCGTCGCACTCTCTCTTTGGATCTATTTCGTCTGCAAATCCAAGATGTCCTCTTAGGTGATTTTCCCGTTCACCTTTCTTCTCTAGTGACTTGTCTCTCTTGCATTTTTTCTAAAACTGAAAATCCAAAATTTAGACCGCTTTGTCAGCAATCCTGATTGTTTCCCTTTTTTGTTGTAGAATTTCTTAGTTGGTTGTTTCCCTTTTCTGTTGTAGAATTTCTTAGATTCCATTTTTGACCATGTTGTTACGAGATCATCATTAGGATTTTCATTCTTCTCAGACACAAATTCATGATAATGATATTGGGATATTGATAATAATAGACTTTTTATGATGGTGGTGGTGGTATGGGAAAAAGGGGAGGGGTGGGGGATACAGTGGCTCGACGCAGGTCAAATATGAAGTCCTATCAACGACTTATGTTACCGATGGGAACGTCTCCGTCTTTACCTTGCTGGCCTGATAGTTTCGTCACAACAGCCCGCCTTGAGGAATATCACACAGCTTTAGGGAAAGTGTCTTGGCCTGCTGGTTCGACTGTCTCTGACAATTATTTCTGTTGCAAATCTGTTATACACTACTAAGATGTCTTGCCCTGCCCGTACCATTCGCACAAGAGAATTCCGACTGAAGAAAGATAATCCTTAATTTTAAGTAGAACGTTGTTATATCCCTTGATTATAACTGATTTTACATTTTCTTCCAATTTTCCGTTTCTTGCCAGCATTTGAAGTTGTCTTTAACTCAGCTTATGAGAAGTTCTTAGGAGAAATGAACTAAATCTCACAGTAGAATTGTTACTTTAGATACCTTCTCTGTTAGAAGTTGGAACGTTAGAAGATATGGTCTAGAATTTTAATTTTACAGAAACCTGTGCTGACTCTACCTAGAGTGGACGCTTGATGCTCGGATGTTTGAAGAAATGTTTAACAAACAAAAATGTATATCCAGAACATACATATCAGTTATAATATACAACAATATGATAATGATATTGATGTTAATAACAACAAAATGCTCACATGTACCGCACGTGCAAATGAAAGCCTTAGAGAGTGATTCAACCCTAAATGTTTGTAAGACTAAGTGTAATCCCATGAAGGTGAGAATTTCATATCGTAATCAAAGCACAAAAAGTAATATAAAATTTCACATGGTAATCAAAACAACAACAAAAAAGTAGCATTGAAATGTAATGAATCTATAAATAAATTGGTTTCTGAATCTGGGTCAGCTTACAGTGGATAGGAAAGTTTTCTTAGGCAAGCGGAAAAGAGATCTGTTGGGCCAAAAGATGTATAATGCCGGCTGAATGCACCAGTGCTCTTATGACTGGGAAGTGGATACTGATGAAGAAGTTTTCTTAGGATGTTCTCATCTTACTAGAGATTTGGGGAGGGGGGGGGGGAAATCTGTTCTAGAAGTCCTCAGTTATCGAGGAGATTTTACATCTTGAACCATAATTCTTATGCTTTTTGCAATAATGGAGATTATTAAAACAATACAAGTTTTATATCCTGCATATGTTGTTTT